>WYDI02041000.1:0-16609 GCA_009867235.2 Psittacus erithacus
ACATTGGTGTTATCACCGCTGTTCCCAGACCAAAATCAAAAACACAGCACTGCATCAGCTACTAAGAAGGAGAAAAAATGACTGCTACTGCTGAACCCATGACAAGCCTGAGAAAAGAGGGTGCAGTAGAATTACTGGAAATGTTGAGTACCATTAAAAACTAGTCAACCTAAAGAAAGATGACAGACATCATTAAACATTCCTTTGTTTCTGTGTGTATACTGTTACGTACACAGTAGGATTAGCTTGAAAATAATTATTTAATGATAGTTTAACGAGTATGCTTCACCTCCTGTGGCAGAATTTTACAGTGGCTTCTGACTGCCCTCTGCCAGACTCCAATCAAATTGTATGTAGCTCTCTTTTTCCTACTTGCTTTTGCTCTACAGATACAGCAAGAGGAATCATTTTGACTTTAATGTGCCAGAAGCCTATCACTTTAGCGCTGTATTCGTTTCCTTAATGTATGTATTCTCCAGAAGGGCCACTGGTGTTACTTGCAAGAAGACATGAACCCAAATCAAGGCCAGCAAATGAATGCAAACAATCTCTAATACAGAAATGTTCCATTGTAAATTACTATTAGCTTATCTTTACATTACATTGTAAGAGAAAGAAAAGAAATGAAGGGAAAAGAAGATAGGAAGTGATGTGACTACGTTGCTTTGACCAGAGGCTTATAATTGTCACTGATCGCATTTTAATGTTGAGAGTTTTATGTATCCAGAATATTAAAACTTCTATTACATTTTCAATTAAAAACTTATATGGAATACATGTTGCAGTAATAGCATGCTCTCCACAGATATTCATGTATGCACATTCTGAGGAAATGGCAATGTTTTAAATTTATAAACTGAGAGGTTTGCCTGGAGAATTAGCTGTACAAGTGTCTTCTGCAAACGTCCTGGGATAGTGCAGATTCTCATTACATTTTCTGCAGTAAATTCCATTTCTTGAATAATCCCTGTCTCCTGGATAATTATTCATTACCATTTAAGAAGAAAAGGCATGTGCTCAACATCAAATAAACATCTTATCTCTTTGGAGAGCAATGAGTGCACACTGAACAAGTGGTAAATGCCGATCTAGAAAAAGATGAGGTTTGGGCAGAGCTTGGATGAAATTCCACTTCTCCTGAAATCTCAGCAAATTTCTCATGAGTCCTGATGGCATAATTGAGTATTGTAGCCGAGGCACTGAAGTATCTCAGTTGTGCTGCATTTTCTACTAGGTGCTTTTGACAACTTCACTGCCAAATAAACTGATAAATTATTGGGATGTTTGACATGAATGAGGCCTTTTCTAAAATAGTAGAAGGGTCCAATTGTTGAACCAGTGATCCTTCTTAGTTCCTTGGCAATTTAATATCTTCCCAATAAGCATTCTTCTGTCACCTCCTTTGTGAATCTCAACAGTTTTTTCAGATTACACCCAGCAGTTAGTTAGAGGAGTTATTTATCCTAAATGGAAGAATTCATTGCATGTTTTCAAACAATCCCAAAATTTTCTTAATTTTTATGGGAAAGAGGAAGACCTAGAATAACAAGTTGCTTGGTCAGGTCACCACCTTTTGTAGGGGAAATCAAGGTTTGGGTACCTGTTTTGTTTTCCTCTTAAATCTGAGTGAGTTAACATACTAGAAAACTGTGCTGGATGAGGCTGTCTCTGGAGGCAATCTGTTTTAGGCGTACTTAACTGTTCATTTGATCAGATTATAAAATTTCCTCTAGGATCAGTGTTAGGTCCTTCTGCTGGTTCTCCAGGAGTAAATTTGTCACATCATTCTGGCTTCATAAGTCCATCAATCTGCAACTGATATATGTCTATGTTAGTATGTGAAGGGCGGTGGCTCTAGATGTATTAAAAAAAAGATGTCTTGCACCAGTTGTTTAGTTAGGTTGACTGGTAATGTTTATAAGCAGGATGATTTCAACCAGCAGTGTCCTCCATGGCAGCCTCTGTGAAAGGCGTAGCAAGCTCCCAAGACCTCCTAAATCAAAGATTCAAACCCCACAGTGTCAGTGTGGCAGATTTATAGCTAAACATTGAACACAACAGATAGATAGTTTCTAAGCAACATTTCTCCCCAAGGGCAAAACATGGTAGAGCGGTGCTTTTGAAGGCATGCAGGCAGACACACCCTTAGAAAAAAGAAGGTAGATGAGCTACTGATTGTGACGTGAAACTCATGACCTTAGCAAAACAAACTACAGTAACCAAAAATACTAGTGCTGCAAAAGAAAGTTGTTCATTTAATAGGTTCTCTTGATAGAGACTAGTGAGTATGACCCTTATTCCAAGTGTACTAAGGTTTCACTTGTATGGAGGATTTCAGGTTCCCTTAAGGGAGAGCAGTAGCGAAGCTGTGGAGAGGAGATAATTTAGAGGCTGAAATACCTTGTTTCACATATTTGTGAAAATAGCAGCCATTCTTCTTGTGACTCAGGTTTGAACACAGGCTTTTCAGAGTGAAAACCATCATGCTCTACAGAAACCATTTCCATCCTTTCCTATTATGCCTGTTACTCCTATCATATCTGCAATCTGAAATGCAAACATAAACTGTTGAATTTCTGCCAGGCTAGTGACTCCACTTGTCACTGCCATGACATCCTGTTTGGGAAGTGCTGCCCTACGGTTTGGGCTAAGAGCCTGTCTCCTTAGCTGGGACTTGTAAAATACTTCTAATCTTTGTGACGTGTAGCAGCCTTCAAACAGCACGTTGATTTCTCAGAGCACTGAGGGCTTGAAAGGGAGAAAGCAGAGAAATGCCTGAGCGGGGAGATCATCAGGGAGCAGCAGGACTGGGGATGCTCCCCAGGGTGACCTGGTACAGGCTGTTTCCCCACAGGACACAACCCTGTGTGGGGTCAGAATGGTGACAGGGACAGGTACCAAAAACTCAGACACAGTTAAGGTTCGCTGACACCCCACAGTCCTCTAATATCTTCAAGCAGCTATTTGTCCCCCAGGCACTGCCTGGGTCTGTCAGCCCCTTCCCCAGCAGCACTCTCAGAGCTGGAGCTCAGACAGGCTGGGCAATGGGCACTTGGCCATGGGGTGCCTGGTAAACCCAGCTCAGCCCTGCTCAGGCCGAGGGCAGCCCAGACACCCCTGGGACCTGCCACAGCCTGAAGCCTGCCCCCAGCAGTGACAAGGAGAACCACGCTTACTGGGCTATGAGTCTTTTTGTAAAAATTTCCAGCACTGAGGTTTTGTACCTTCTTTTAGGCGAGATCAGCACTAATGTACGAGAGTATGGAATCTCTGAGCACACTAAATGTCTATGCAGTATAATGACTCTTCTTCCTGGAAAGTAAAAGGCAAAGCCAGTTCCAGGAATTCTGGCCTTTTGCAATATGAAAATTAAATTTACTGTGTTAACAAGTTTTTAAAAGAATGTTTAACCTTCAGGAACAAAGGAAATGGATACTTCTGGCATTGCAAGAATCAGAAAAGAAAAAATAACTTAGAAATTCAAGTAAGGGTTTTGTGTAGCAAAGAGGAGAAAAAGTTAATCAACTTGTGAAAGAGACAGCATGTAAGGGAGAATCTACTTATAGAAGTTCTCCTTATACAAGTACATAAGCTTTTAAGAAGTCAGTGTCATTTATTAATTCATTATGATTATGCCACTCTGTAGACACACCTGAGGACGCAGCAGTTCTCAGCGCAAGGTTTCAAACAAGTTTGCTTGACAAAGAAGTTTTTCTGGCTCTTGTTACATTTGTTCCAATTGTTCAAGGTATTTGAAATATAGTTTGGATTGAGTAGAGACAAGTGCATGTTCTGCCTGAGGCTCCAGTTTTCACTAATAAGGAAATAAGTTTATAAAGGCTATTACATGTATTTCATGAGGTTGTTTATTATATCCTAACTTTTAGAGTGAAAGAAGACTGTAGGGCTTAACCTGACTAGATGCTAGTTACAGTTATAAACTACAGTATTAGTAGGGAATTAATTATTCTGAATTTATTTTATATATTGCAGCTTTCGACAAGAGCAAAACAGAACTGAGTAGACTGTGATAAATAAACTGGAAAGGATAGAAAGTTTAATGAAAAGCAATCACAACCAGTCCTGATGCCTCTGAATGGTGGCACCTGCCCCCTGTTACAACATGTATCGTAGCAATGTGCTTACATAAAATTTCTTAAACATAATGAATCACTATGCCCAAGATGAGTAACACAATCAAAGATAGCACAAATCATAGTAATAAATATAAATGTGTAAGAGGTTGCAAGAAAAAATTAAAATACTAAAATATACTTGATGGTTGATACTTTGGCAACAATGAAGAAACATCCATAAACTGAAATTATTCTAGTGCACTGCTTGCATCAGTAAAGATTAGCTTAAGTCATGGAATCTGTTTTATTTTCTATTTTGACGCAGCATTTTTTTAAATGAGGTAATGGTAAACTATAATTGCATAATCCCTGAGACTGTCACATTTTAAAATCAGTCTTTCTCATATTGCTCCTCGTTTGCTTTAACTGTCCACTGGCACTAATCAAAAAGCGAATTGGGATACATCCTGCCTCAATTGGAATTGCTGTTTGATTAAATAGAGTTTTGTTTATATTTAAAACCTACTGCTGGAGAAACCTGTAGATACTAGTGCTGACAGGTTAACATGGCTGTTCCTAGTATTGCAAACAAACATTTGGACTACAAAAATCCCTTTTGGGCTACTCAACAAGAGTGGGTACAAAGGGGGTGCAAAGACAGCGGAGAGGACAGAGGGGCAAATAAGAAAAAGCAAGGAAAAAGCAGGGAAACTTGGGTTTTGTTTAGCTTCCCAACACCAAATTGTGGTTTGGTTTTTGGTTTTTTTCCCCACTTTTTCTTGTGTTTGTCTCTGGGGTTAATTAATACAGCTGTGACAAAGTGCTTGAATTAAGAGTAATTTACTGTGTTGAAACTGTGAAAAGACTACTCACTTGCACCTTCACTCTCCCTTTCTTTTAGCAGAAGAATATGATATACAATTAGCACCCAGAACAGTTTACAAAAGAGTTACAAAAACTCTAGTGCTGGGGCCAGACTTGCTGTTTATAAAAACCAAGGTCTATTTCCCTGACAGGACATCTGTAAAAAAAATCCAAATTAATTCAGTAAAAACAACAGAATATTAGTAACATCTAAATCCTTGTGTTTCTAGTTATGTTGCTACTCTAGAAGTTGACTCCCCTCTTTTATTGCCACTGTAATTGCCCCTACTTCTGGATAAAGTAACCACGAGATGTTAAATACTGTTGGAAGACATACTCATGATTCCTTCCTTTGCTGTTCTACTGCTCTGCCTTTCAGCCTCTCAGTTATATTGCTCTCAAAGTTCCATAGTCCCAAACTAATGATTTGACAAAAACAAAACACATTCACCTGTCCCGTGCCCCTCCAACCTCCCCAAACCAGTACAAGGAAGTTGTACGTCCCTTCTAATTTCAAAATAAAAAATACTTTAGAGTGTAAATAGTTAGTCTATGTTGTACTTTTTCTTTCTTCAGGCCTGGTACCTTTACCCTTTTTTTGACTTTTCTACAAAACATGAATAAAACCTGCTTCAACTATTTCTTAAGACTGTGACTGCATTTTTTAAAGGCAGTGCACTTCAGATAGCAAAGACAGTGTAAAGTATTTGGTGCTTTCATTTGCCCTGGTACAGATACAATATTGCTTAAGGAAATATGGTTTTGACTCTAGCAATGATAATTGAAAAGCAAAAAAAACCTTCTTCTATTAAATTTTCTAACAATAATTAGCAAACTAACACATAAGCTTATATTCTTTTTTTTTTCCAAGCAACAGCTGAAAATAATTTTCATATGTGGTTAAAAAAAAAAAAAAAAAAAAGATTCTGATGTAGCCCTGTGTTGGATTTTTCTTATTTATAAAATTAAAGTCTTTGCCTCTCTTAATACTTACATTTCAATCTTTTAAATCTACTTATCTTTGAACAATGGAATTATACAAACAATTAGGTAAATTCAGATATAATGAAAGTAAATGCAGCTCAGTTGTAATGAATGGATCTTACTTTGCATTTGACTGCAGTTTATTTCAAACTGTAAATAAGCTAATTCTGTTTGTTTTTCTCTTTAAAAGTAACCTTATTGAGTCAGATTTTCAAGACAGCTCAAACCTCACAGTCTGTTTATAGCCAGATAAAAGTTCTTTAGAAAGTAGGCCAAAGCATAATGTGGAAATCTGACACTCACTGTTAAACCATAGCTGTATTAATTTTTGCAGTATAATGTACACTAAGACTGATTTCTTTTTTTTTTACATAACTGTTAGTTTTCATTATCCTCACTAGGTCTGTACTTCTCAGATGAAGTCTCAGCCTGCCTTTGGAAAGTGCTGCATGTAAGGCGTCTGTAATATATTTTTCTCTCTTGACATACTAGGTTTCCCCAAATTGTGTAAAAATGGAATAGGAGGGTCTTAGAAGTCAGATCAAGATGCTATGTGGGCCTGTCCTTTGTTCCTGAAAAAACATTGCTAAGACATGTACAAAATGTGCCTTAAAAGCTCCTTCAGCATAGAGGCTAGCTGGTAGGTACTATGTCTCTCTGTTTTCATTCATTTATTTGTTTATTTCAAATAGACCCCAAATTGTTTAACATTTAGCTGCTAACGTAACAGTTGTTTTTGCAATTAAATTGAAAGGTGTATTAGCCTAAACCACTGGGTGGCACAAAGAAGCCAACATACAGGTGAGTATGATTCTACCTCTGTTTGCTGTGGTTTGTGCAAGATACACTCTTTGTTTAAAAAATTCAAGTGCCTTTTAAAATGTTAAGACAATAAGTGAATAAGTGAAGTACAGCTCTTTGCTTTTATATGTATAAGTAGGTTGTTGTCATGAGATACAGGGAGTCTGCTTCATGACTGGAAGTGTCAGTGTGTCTGTACTTCAGGACAATTTTGAGGGAGGGAAAAGGAAGACATGGGTAGTAATTTTTAAAATATATCTCAAAATAAGCCCTGCTCACTTTGATTAGTGATTTCTACTACTTTTTTATTATTATTTTTAATTAGCTGATTTGGTCACATTTTTCTCACAGCTGTTTGTCCCCATTTTTGTCTTCTTTATTCCCCATTTACCTATACTCACAGTAAGTGATTGGTATTGCATTCTCATGGGCTACTTGCTGATAGCATGCTTAAAGACATCAATACTTTGTGTTACTTCGTAGCTTCCAAGCACTTTCACAGTATTAATCATATTCTTCTAACTTTTTTAATCCCTGAAATTGAGGCATTTATTTTCTTATTTAAGAGGTGGAGAATTGAGGCATGACTTTTTGAAGCAACCTGCCCAAATCTGACATAAATCCTCACAGGGTACTAGGGATTTGTAATGATATTGTCTTTCACCTCACTGATCCCGTTGACTGGTCCACACTATTTGCTGTCTTCCATGTTCTCATCAGATTAATTTTCTTATCTTTCTCTTGCTCCTTTTTAATTTATTTTGTCTGAGTTTCACCATTTCTTTCAGTAGATTGGAAGTGTTATTTGTAGAAGAGATTGAAGAGATCTTTTTAAATTTTAAATATCTTGTAATGCTCTGATAATACAATTGGAGCACTGGGCTTATAATTTTCATTTTGTGTTTTGTATTTAAAAATAATTGAGACCAAAAGTATCAGATAACCGTATAGCTATGTTTGCTGTCTCTGGATTTGTTTTAGGGTCTTATGAAAAGAACCCAATCTGGGTAAATGATTTTGTGTTTTGTATTTTTTTTTTTCATATTTTATTCCCTTTGAGAAGACGTTAATTCTCTTTTCTGAGTGGAATGTATATCTGATGAAGTTCTGTCTCTTAGTGATCACTTCACTGTATTTCAGAAAAATCTGTCTCTATAGTAAATTCTTATGAGAAGCAATTTAGTGACGACATCCTTCTCCTGACCTTCCTTTTGCTGTTTAAGATTGATTTTATGAAAACATTTAAGCTATTCTAGTTTGTTCACTCATTTATATTTGGGTACAACGGAAAAATTATCATATGCAGTATGTTTAAGGTGGAATTCTTTTCATTCATTTCAAAGTCATGATGTGAAGGAAAGAGATTAAATTATGGTTTGGTTGGTCTGTTCAGACTACAGAAGAGAATGCGCAGAGGGGATCTTATCGCTTTCTACAGCTACCTGAAAGTAGGATGGAGTGAGGAGGTGGCAAGTCTGTTCTCCCAAGTAACAAGTGATAGGGCAAGAAGAAATGGCCTCAAGCTATGCCAGGAGAGGTCTAGGTTGGATATTAGTGAAAATTTCTTCACCAAAAAGGTGATCGCACATTGGAACAGGCTGCCCAGGGCAAGTGATAGAATCACTGTCCCTGAAAGTGTTCAAAACCTGTGCACACGAGGCCTTTAGTGACATATTTTAGTGGTGGACTTGGGAATCCTGGGGTAAAGGTTGGACTTGATAATCTTAAAGGTCTTTTCTAACTCAGCTGATTCTACAGTTCTTTCCTTCCATCTTCATAAATCCCACAAGCTTCCCTAGAATTCTGTAGTTTTAAGTTTCTCCATTAATCTTGCCAGAAGAAAGCATTTTTCTTGTTGCTGTTCCTTAATTTAAGACTCTTGAAATTCCAGACTTTGAACTAGCTTGTGCATCTTCTGAGGAATAACACTTTTTGTTAAGACAGAGGATTTCCAGGACAAATGTTCTAGGGAAGTAGATTCTGAAAGGCTGACCCAGAGTCCTGTTATATGAACCTGATATATTGTGTCCTTAGGTATTTCTACATCTTAAAATTATGAAGGGATTTTGTTTAAACCCCTTTGTTTAAACCCTCTTTGTTTAAATCAGGCTGGTGAAGAAGTAGAAGGAAAACTTACTAAATTAATTTGCATTAAAATTTAATAAGAAACCCAAATGTTTATTTTGGCCTGTCTGCTTTGGCAGAGATCAGTTGCTTTCACTGGAGAGCTTAATGATGAAATGTGACAGCACATTTCCTTCTTGGAGCTCTTTAAGCTCTAAACTTCCCCAACTTACTCATGAGGTAGTTTGTATATTCCTGCTTGTAACTCATGGACTTTCTCACCTCTTTAAAGATGCAAACATTGCTTCTGGAGTTCAGATACTCTGTATGTATTTGCAGTCCCAAACACACAGGTTATGAAATTAAAGGAGTGCAATGAAGAGTATTGAACCCATGATCTTCATTATTGATAGTGAAAAACCAAAGGGTGTTGCAGTCTGAGGAAACATGATACATTTGTTTGCTCTGACTTGTAAATTGGTTTGGTTTACTTTTTAAAATAGCGTTTGTTATAGACTTTCTGAAGCAAAAGTCCTCTTTTTTATACATTTTGGCACAAAGATTGTATGCATCCCTTTTTATCTATGTAAATACTACACAATAATAACAGAAAATATGCCCATTTCATCTGAGCAATGCTCAGAAGATTACAATTGAGTAAAACTCACTAGCAAAATAGTGCAGCGATACGGTTTTTCAGCCCATAAAGAAAATTATGAATAGTTAAAAAAAATATATGTTTATATTAAAATGTGCCTACAACCTATGAATTCTAGCAATTTACCACAAGGGACAGTTATTTTTGGGAAAAAATGGGGTAATGATAAGGTAATATTTTTCACCTTTGATTTTCCTTGGATTGAGTTCAGCTCAGGACATGCAGTACATCCTTCTGCTGAGTATGATGAAGTAAGACTGTAGTTGGACCTTCTGCAGGTCCAAACCCTTGTCTTTGCTTTGTCACCCCTTGTTCTATGTAACCTTTGGTTCAGGAATCTAATTCCTTACAGTGCTATACAGTTTCAAGACCCTGATCCTGGGAACCATTCTTTTTAAGGTTTGTTGCTTTTTTGTTTATTTGGTTGGTTGGTTTGTGGCTTTTTGTTTGTTTGTTTTGTTTCATTTTTGTTCTTGCTTTTTTGGGTTCAGTCATTGTCTAACTTGGGAGTAAGGCTGTCAGTTTCAGGATTAGGATCTATATTTCTCCCTTACATGACGAAAAGAAAGTGTTTGGTTTTTTTTCTCAGTGTAGGGTAAATTTGTGGTTTAGGTCACTGGCTGCTATGATTCTGCAATTAGAACATTGAACTTCAGTAGTAGGCAGTGAAATTTCTCTAGTAAAAAGGAGAATATCTATTTAGAGACCAATGATGAAGGTGCTCAAAATACTTAGTTTAGACTTTTTACTTCAGTTTGAATTCCCACATTATCATTCTTTAGGACTTCCTATGTAATTCACACATATGTGAGCTTAAAATACTTTAGCCCAACTATCACAGGGGAAAAGCTGCTCATTTTACGTAATTAAAGCAAATCAGGATCCAAGTGGTTTTATTGATTTATTAATGATATGCAATTAGCTGGCAAACAGTGAACAGTCCTTCAGGATCAATATGAGTAACAGAATGAATAAACCACAGACCTGGCTGCTTACAAAGTGTTGAAAAATCCCAAAGAATTCTCTCTCTCACATATGCAGGCACTCACACACACGTACACATAGAATTAGGGGGATCTCCACCCTCTGAGCAGTATGGATGACAAGTACACACTTTCTCTCTGGGCTGTAGTATATGTGGGTGAGCCACTGAAAAAGCACCCCAAGAGGTGCACCTGAGCTCTAGGTACTGTCTGTGTCACCCTAGATGTTAGTCCCTACAGCAGGAATGCAGAGGCTGCTTATTGCATTCAGTGCTCAAAATCGAGGCTATAAAGTCTGGCCAACACAGAGGTCTCCAGGGTCAGTAGAGTGTTTATATGTCTGTGATTTCTGGCAGTGTCAAGCTGGGACACGACCTCCAGATCTCTTCCCTCGCTTACAAATTTGCCTGCTTCTTTTAGATGCCTTTTCAGACCAACCCCTTCACTGTTGCTATAGTCTCATTGTAGTTCCTTGGTTAGGCCTGAGTCTGCTTGATGGTACCTTCCTCTTCAATATGATCAGCTTTGAACAGACACTATCCCTGACAATTTTGGTTATTTAATTCACCCACCCATGCTGTTGACACACATGTTCCTTCTGTCTTAGCGGTGATTGTTACCCGGCCATTTTGCCAAGGGTGAGCTGTAATAAAATTCGCACATACAGCTGGCTTGTCTTAAACCAATCTTTTCAATAGTAGATTCATAAGTGATCAGAAGTTATATTGCTTTTAAAACATGACTTTTTGTCTTCTGTGCTTCAGAAAATGAAATGTATTTACAAACTGTTTTCCGGTTTTTTCTAATAAAAGAAAGATAATTTTCCAAGAAATTCTTATTTATCTGTTAAGTTATTAACAGTTGTATAATCATGGCTTTTATGAACTGGATCCCCAGTAGCCACTTGCTAGTCGAAGTAATAATTAACTAATAAGTACAATTTCAATTACAAAACAATGAATGCATGGAATTTTAGGGCTCCAATGTAAAGAAACAAACAAAAAACAACAACCCAAACCAGCAAAAAGCCTAAAGATGTAAACAACCAAACAAAATACCTCACACTTGAGTTACTGGCACAACTGGCACTTAGGCACCAAATCTGTTAATTTGGTGCCAAGAAGTGTAAATTTTGAGAATCTAGTATGGATGCCATGTGATCCTTAGACCTGTCAGAAACTGTAGGCTGTTTTCAAGAATCTGTTTAAAAGCTTTGATGGAAAGATCAAGGTAACAAAATTTAAAGCACTTTGGAAGAAAAACTAATTTCCTCTGCAAATAACTCAGGTTTAGGATTGTAGAAGTGTCAGCTGTTTTAGGCTTACTCTGAACACTATAGGAACATGGGTGTTTGCTCAAAAAGTAGAAGGAACCTGTTAGTTGCAAAAGACGAAAAGGATTTACAGAAGTGTTTGGAGATTTTTTTCCCAGTTAGTTGCTTTGTCTTATGGAATAGATAGTTCTGATATTTACAGTCCTTCACGTCAGTTTAAGAAACTCTGTAACCTAGGATTTTGTGAAATATTAGCAATTAAGGGCTTGCTTATGTTTCAAAGGACTGTCAAAATTATCCTGTCGACTGCTATTCTGTAGAGATTACCATTTTTTAATTAATTGCTATCACTGTCTGAAATAATTTAATACTAATCCTCCTTTTCTTTTGTTTTTCATCTTCAGTCCCTGATCTGTGTTTATGTCAGATGTTGTATGGGTCTGTTTATGTTTATCCAGTTCCTTATGGGCTTATTTTCTATTGTTTTGCTTTTTTGGAAGATAAGTAAAAGGACTTTTTAGTTGTTTTTTTTTGTGTTTTTTTTTTTTGTTTGTTTGTTTTTTCTTTTTTGTTGTTGTTTTTTCTTAGTTTACAGCTGGGATTTTATGTGGCACAGAACTCTGTAATAGCATCTGTGCCTATCAGCCCACCATACGGGTAGGAGGGAAATAGCTTAATTTAGTGCATATGCATGAAGTAAACGAGGACTTGACTATTGCTTGGCTACAAATCACTAAACACTACAGAGAATAATAGGTTGTAGAAGGATTGCAAGAAACCAAAGGGCAAATATGATCTTGGTAGTATTATATTATTTCTGCTACATATTTTTTCAGTGTTTGTCCAGAGCAGTGACACAGTAAGCACATGTCTAGTCAGAAAATCATTAAAGGTTAAAGCTTGACCAACATAAATGAAGTGACATTGACTGAAAGTACAGCTGAGGGCTCACAGGCTTACTTTTATTCCAATGAGACAGAAAATCAGCTTCACTGATTCAGCTAAAGGCAGCAGTAGTCCCAAAGTAGTTTCACTGATAACATATAACCAGAGGTCTAAATCTTCTCTGACTTCTTTTTTTAAACTGCCTTTGGCCATTACTGCTGTTTAAGTCCTTTCATCAGTTACCATAATAGGCCAGCTTTATATCTAATATGTCTGATATAAGGGACTTGTCTAAGGATACAGTGATTATTACACAGATCTATTTTGGAGATCCAGATATGCATAGGGTTGGAAGAAATAACTCCAGCCCTAATAATCACCTCTGAGTTTTGACTTGCCAAAATGCTAGAATCTTTTGCTTATGGCTGTAACATAGTTAATAAAGAGACACTTCACTATCACTGAAGATGATAATTACTTCTCATGCAGTTCAACCAACATAATTTGAAGTGAAATCTTTACATCACTGCTGGTTCTTTAGCATACCTATCTGTTGTTTCTTCTTTTGTTTCCAAAGGGACTTTTACCTGTATTATTAGCCTTACAGAAGGGACCTGAAAAACAAGCCTGCTGACATTTTGATTGTGCATTGGGTAAATCAATAGTTAGTTTTTAAGATTTTTGTTTGAACCTACAGAAATAGACAGTCATACTTAACAAAGCTGAGATGAATTATAAATATAGGTTTTCAGATTGTGATTGTATGACATCTACAACTAACCACTGGAGAAAATACATAAATGGCTCTTGGATGAGGGATGAAAGCCTTAAACTTTCTTCTTAAAATTTGTCATCACACAACTGGACCAGAGTCAGATATATTCTTTCTTCTCATTTCTATTAAATTTTGAATTATTTTCTGCACAGTGGAAGAGGTATTTTGAATTGCATGAGCTGCATAAAGAATTTAAAGTGAATGTCTGTCTGCCAGCAAAAACAAATAAAAGACTGTGCTTCTTTCTTTGGGTTGCATATAAAAAAGACTAGGTTTCATCTCTAGGAAATGTAGGAAATATCAACATAACAGCAACTTCAGAAAACGTCTTATTTTCTGGCATGTGCAGGATTCTTCTTAACATGCCTGGTTCTCAAGATATAACACCAAATAAAATGTTTTGCTGAAGGTGTGTAACACATGGCATCCCGTAGCACAAAGTGTTAGTGTGGTGGTCAAGAGACCTTTCTTGTGTGTGTCTCAAAAGACTAAATGACACAGCAGCTTGTGATTGAATGATAAGTGAGGCATGCTTCCCTGTGTTGTGTGCCCTGAATCCGTGAAGATCAACTGCCTGGTAATGAACTGCCCAAAGACAGCGGCACAGACACTGTGGCAACTGCCAGTGCGCAACATGAGCTGGGTCTTGAGGCTCACCATATCCCGGTGAGTGGGCCTGACCTGTGGGAGGGTTCCAGGAGAGTCCGACCCTATAAAAAGGCACCGTTCTGCAGCTGTGTGGTTCGTTTCTCTATCCCAGACTACAGCGGGGTCAAGAACTTGAAGGACGTAACTGAAAGAACTTCCACATGCTGAATGAGAAGACGCTGCTGGATCCATGCGGTGGGCGATGCTATTTATCTGTTTTCTTTCTTTCCTTTCTTTCTTTTGTCCTTTTCTCCTTCTATTTCACGTCTTTTATAAGAACAAGAGCCAGCCAAGACTTTTGTTCTCCTGACACAGTTTTAGGGCAGTATACAATAAAGTTAATTGTTGTTTGGTTTTCCAGTCTCTGTAGGGCCTCTGGGTTTCTTCTGTGAACTGCACAGAGCGTGATAAAAGATCTGCTCCCCCCAGACAGGCCGGGCGGGATGTGACAGGAGGTCAGTTCCTAAAAAAACCTTATAAAACTGTAAATAAACAAACAAACTTATAATTTGAGCTCTGTGATTATGTAGCTATACTGCTTGCCATTGAGGAGTTATTGTGCTTAATAGTGTATATGGGAGCTTTTTCTTTTGTTATATGGGTGTACTTTTGTATTTCTGGGAGTATGCACTTGAATGAACTGCAGTGTTGGAAGGCTTTTTGTCTGCTAAATTGTAGATTTTTGAGTCTGCAGTGAGTTTTGGAAAGTTAGCCCTAGGTAGTGCTGAATGTTAGTCCTCTTGAGAAAATCTTTGGTGCACAGACAAAAATTGAAACCTCAAAAAACCTTTGACTGAAAACCATACAGGAGAAGGGTCTAGAGTACTTCGATTAAAAGAGAGAGAAAAAGGAGAATTAGACAATAAAGAGAAGGAAATCTTTTACAGTCAAAACAGCATTGCTATACATAGAATTTTATTTTGATGAACTTTTGTTATGGTATTTTGCTAGGTAATACAACAGGGTAGTCAATAATGAAAACATTAAATCTGCAGACATTTTGAGGTGTATATGCTAAAACTGATGGCGAGTTTTCCTTTAAATTGACTTCCGTGTTTTTCTCTGGAATTAGCATGAAGTTTCTAAGTTTACTTTTCTGTTGTGAATTATAGAAAGTTAGTTTGAAAAAATCTTTATGTTTATCCTCTTATGATATACTTTGGCACATAGTCTGAAATTTATTTAGAGTTTTTAAAACAACAACAAAAGTGTCTTTGTGTTTCTTAAGTCAGAGAAAACTCCAGGAACTTGCCAACAAAGTTTGAATTGACAAGCTGGTATTCTTTATTGCGGTGCAGGGAGACACAGGGTATAGCTCCTTCTAGTGTGTCTGGTCCGAGCATCAACCAGGCTGTGATTATATTCTCTTTAAACATACATATTCATTAGAGTACATACATATTCATGGAGTTACTTATACATTAAGTTGTACTTCTCGAGAATTCCCCCCTGCATGTGCAGTAAAATGTGGTAGTGGGCTTTGGGACCCCGGTGGTTATTTCTTCATCATCTTTCTCTTTATCACTTTGTTTTAGGATCCTTGTCTTGTCAGTAGCCACCAGGCCAGTTCTGGCCAGTCCTTGTGCAATGCTTGTCTTAGCCATTTCCTTATCTCTATGGTTGCTAACAAAGCCTAATGTCCTTGAAGTTACTTATCTACAACCCCATTCTGCAATCAACCCTATTCTTCATCCTAAAATAAGATTTTCCTAGGAAAGGTGAACAAAAGTAAACTTACTGAAAAAGTCTCCTAGTGACAGGATGAAGGAATAACATTCCTTGACTTCTGAAATGCTGCCCAACAGAATCTGAAATTAATAATCCGTAAAATTTGCTTCTTAGCATATAAAATACAAAAATGTGAGGAGTGAATAATAGGAGAAAAAACAGACGACTAGTTTTCACTGATGTAGAATGCAGTTGTCATACAAAGTAGTAATCTAGTTTATTACTTCATAGCAGATGGACTTTGTTACCTCTTATTCAGTATCTTTGAAGTTATTTTAAGGTAGCACACTTCAAAGTCTTGTGTCACAAGTGGATTACGCAAACATCCCAGACAGAAGATGCAGTGTGTGTCTGGTGTTAAATATTCACACTGATTAATTATTTTAATCTGCTTTGCAATGTGGGGGGGGGGGGGAAGGGGGAGGTGGAATGCAGTGCTTAACTGAGCAGGCTGGACCATTTCACAGAGGCTGAGGATCTAGCCTACTCTGTCTAGCCTAGAGTAGTAAGAAGAGAGTAAGCAGAAGCCTGCTTCAGGAGTTGCACTGGCCTCTTTGTTCTATAACTCCAGGCACTGTTGTCAGCAACAACTGGAGGCATTGACTGAACTTGTAGTTACACTTCTGGTTCATTTCTCTCAACCTTATTTTTCATGTCTTCCTATTTTCAGGCTGAATACTGTCTCATCCTGTGTTTTGTTTTGTTTCAAATGATAGCATAACCCTCCTGTACAGTTGTCGTGGTTTAAGGCTTGCCATGCAGCCCACTCACTGCCCCCCCCCTTCCTCCGTCAGCTCCCGGAGGGATGGGGAAGAGAATCGAAAGAATACAACTCCCACAGGTTGAGATAAGAACAGTCTATTAACTGAG
>WYDI02041001.1:0-17428 GCA_009867235.2 Psittacus erithacus
TCTTGTCCAGGCTGCCCCAGCCCAGCTCTCTCAGCCTGGCTCCAGAGCAGAGCTGCTCCAGCCCTCGCAGCATCTTCCTGACTTCCCCTGGGCTCACTCTAACAGGTCATCTCATCAACCTCCAGAAAATTAAATGCATACTTACTGCCCAAAGATACGGGTCATAGAGTCAAACATCTCCTCTGCTCTAGCTAGTCATTATCTGACAATCAGGAGCCACAGCATCAAATCTGAGGCTAAAACTTGCGACATACCTGGAAAACCCAGTGCTTATTTCCTCCTTCCCTGCAGGGCAACAGCAACATCATAGCCTTAGCAGCTTTCACATGTTAGCAGTCTCCATGCACCATAGTCCAGCGAGCTCTGAACAGGATGATGCCTATGCAATGGGGCATCAGACATCCACATTATTTATTGGAAGTGTATTCATCCTCCACTTCAAATTCTCTCTTAAATATGAACATTGTATATTTTGTCTTCATCACTCATCTCTAGGTGACTATATTAGTAGAGAGGAGATATAACAGCCATAATTTCTGTAGCATTTATGGAGACAACTGAGTAAGTTTTGCTCCTAAATGCGAGAATTATCATACCAAACACTGGAAAATCCAGGAAATAATAGGATAAAACTCCCGTGAATGGCAGCTACATGGCCACTATTTAGACCAAGACGTATGGAGGAAATTGGATATGGATGAAACTCCAGGGGATGTTAAATATGGATGGGGTACCTTGAAAGAGAAAAGACAAGATGATGTGTCACAGCCTTGAAAAATGTTCTGGGTTGAAAGATGTTCCGTTACAAAAGTCCAGTACAATTAGAAACCTGCTGCATTACCTTGTGAAGCATAGACAGACAGTCCTTTGACAAATTTCAGGCAAGACCTATTCATTCTGAAAGGGTGAAGCCAAAAAAGGATAAAACAAAAACCCAACCCAAAATTCAAAACTGACCTGGAGAGCTTTTTTTGGTGCTTGCCATTTCAGAATGATGACAGTTAATTATAGCAACTGCTCTCATTATAGGTGACCTCTGCTCACAATGAGAGGTCCCTTGTTACTGGAGCGAGCCAGAGAAATGAATTCAACTCCTCGCCCCTTCCAAGCACAGCAGAATCTACTTAGCTATGCAGTCATCCTGCCCCCAAAGATTTCCACTAGAAAGGACTTAGAGCTGTAATGGAAAACAGGGCAGCAACACATCTCTGCGTGGGCTGTACATGACCTACCTGAGGTCTAAAAAACCCTAACAAAAGAGAAGATCGACATGCCCATGGTCTTCCTTCACGTCAGGGATGCACTCCTGGTTGCTCTTCCTTTAATGTGCTAATTCTTAAAGAAGTATCTGCATTCCCAGTTTGTTTTCGTCTCCATGAATAAATCTGTGTCACAGATGGCTTAGTTTGCTGGCTACTCACAGACATCAAAGGGGACATGAAGCTTTGAAGTGAGAATGAGACATTACTGTGAAAGGTGGGCAAGAGATATTTCTCTTGCATCTTTGTTGAATGGTCATGGGAATAAAATTAAACCAAGTTATCTCTCTCGTTTCTGGACAGAGAAGGAAAGTTGTTCCTACCTTCCAGTGAGCTAAGGATTATCACCCTTCCATGTTGTTTTATCTTTACTGACATGGGTTAGTGGTGGTCTTGGCAGTCCTGGGGTGAAGGTTGGACTTGATCTGAAAAGTCTCTTCCAACCTGGTTGATTCTATGACTTGATGATGCTATTTAGACATGACATTTCCTTCTTGATTTTTTTTTTTTCCATATGAAAATGTTTCATCTCTGCTGCAATTTTCCTACAGTCCATTTTGGCCTCCAGTTGTTTTTTTCCCCCATAAGAATCTCCATTGAGCTCCGGGCTTTACTTTCTTATTCTAAGTCGAATTAATTGAATCACGGTGCAGACCTGTAGCTCTTCTTCAACGTGGCAAAGGACTATGATGAAGCTAAAGCAAATTGAATCCCATGCTGCCATAGACCAAATTACCTCACTAGCAGAGAGGAGTTCAAAGGCTGCACAAATACAGACTTCTTTAATTTCTGGAATTGCTGAGGAGCTTTGTGCAATGTTCAATATCTGCCTTCACCGACAAAATACTCAAATATGTTGATGCACACATGAACGCCTAAAGCAGTTTCAAAGCTTTGATGAAGCACTTCTTGCTTATAAGACTGTGTGCAAGCAATGAGAAGGGTTAAAACTCCTCTACCAGTTTGACCAAAAAGAACAAGAATGCTTTTGTATTTACTGTGCTCACAAGAAAGCACTGTGTCTTCTCTTCTAGAAGGGCTGTAGGCAATATGTTCAGAAAATATTAGTAATGCTATCACCCCAAAAGGTTAAGAGAAGGATTTACTTATCTGTAATGATTTATGGAACTGACAAGACAGTGTACAAATGGGGCTACAAAACACACGGGAAGAAAATCTCAGAAGGAAATCATTGTGAGAGGGCACAGAGCAGATAGATCCTTTCAATAATGAAACAAGTATTCTGTTTCATATATCATGTTTGTCAGGAATATATGAAAACAAAATCAAAGTTGGTACCTTCTGTCTTTATCACTGAGCAAAAAGATTCTCCCCCTGGGCCATAACAGAGAAGGAAGCTTTATTTGTTGACCTACTCCAACAAGGCATTCTGAGTGATGTTTTCCACCCTTCGTGTGGTGTTTGTGCTGTATATTATCAATATTGGCTGCTGATGCCAAGGTCTCAGTTGTCACCTAAGTGCTCTGCTGTGACTTGGGTTTTAAGCAGCAATTTGTCAATGTCCCTCCATGAGGTGGACACTGCAGTAAAACCTGTCATTTACTTTAATGGCTCAGATGTCAGAGAGAAGTTTTGTCATGGCAGATGAAGCTGCCTGTTAATCCTGATGGGATTGCCATGCTTACCCATCTAGCGAAGCTCCCCACATAAATTAGCCCAAGCAATTTCCCAAAGTGTAATAAATAAGCATCGACCTCTCACTGACATTCACTGGATGGCATTACAGATGAGATGTACCCAAGGACATATTACTTTGGTTTAGCAAAGTTCAGCCTTGAGGCAAGAGCAATACTTGACACAAAGCAAGGACTGAGCAGAACTTCCCAGATAGATACAGGATAACCATGCTTTCAACGGCATACCCTTTACGTGTTGTAAACTGTAGTATTGATACAGCCTAGATCTTGGACCAGTGCTAGATCTTCCCCTGCCATTAAAAAAAAGAGCAGCTGATACATGACTCTACAAGAAGCTGTCATCTCTCCTAACTTTTAAGATCTAAAATTTAAGGCAGCTTTCTGGTCGCTCTCCATCGTGGACAGAGTCATCCCCATATCGCAGTTCCTGCCATCTGTTTTGGATATTTATCCCAAAATGTTCTTCAAAGGTGCCTCCTTTTTACCTT
The DNA here is from genome assembly GCA_009867235.2 of Psittacus erithacus. NCBI lineage: Eukaryota > Metazoa > Chordata > Aves > Psittaciformes > Psittacidae > Psittacus > Psittacus erithacus. The sequence goes on from WYDI02041001.1 coordinate 3,406, forward strand.
TAAGGAGGAAAGAACAAAGATACTGGGTCAGTCTAAAAGGGGAAGGGAGCAGGTGTGGTTCTGCCTTTTTTAAACAACCAGTTGAAATATCACACAATGCCTAAGAGAAGCTGTGCTTTAGATGCTTTGCATTCTCCCTTTCTCCTGTGCTGCTACTATCAAGCTGCAGCTCCCCTGATTCACTACAGTATCCCTTGCTGGTCTAGGGGGACTTGGGATCATAGCAATTGCACAGCAGCTTTGGGAGACAGAGAACAACCATGGTGCTGGAAAGGAGTTTGGAGTGATGGTGGCTCTAACGTAGGAGAGCAGCATTACAGATATGCTTTGAGTTTAGGCTGAAGCATTTCAGTTTGGAAACACAAAATGCATGTGCATGATTTTTAACCTTCAGTTGCTCCATTTGCTGAGTAAATAAAAGTTCTGAATGACATCCATGGAAGATTTCAATGGTAAATGTAGCATTAAAACCCGACAGTAGTGATCCCCAGCTCCCACTCACCTGCTGTAGCACTGGTCATCCCTAGTGCAGAGCACACCCATTAAAATGAAACAGTACTGTTTATTCTCCACTGTTTTCATGACACAGAATGCAGTAAGACTGCATCTAACGCCAAGTTTCCATTCATAAATTGTTAAAATCACCTACAGACCTTCTAAAGGGTTGTTTCAGTAATATACCTGTTACTACTGCACAGTTACAGGGCAAGTTTACAAGCAATCCATGGAGTTCCTCTTGTTAAACTATCACTTCCTGACACTTTAACAACAAGGCTTTCTATGACATGATGAAAACCAACCTGTTGGACACGTGGCTTACCTGGGGAATTCTGGAAAATTTGGTTGCACAAACCAGTAAAAGTTTAGAAATGCTGAAAAAAAAAAAGTGGTTTGGGGAAAATTCTGTGGCTTCAGTACTCAAAAATATTGTTTTCAAGGATATTTCATTGAAACTGGACTATTTTTGGACAATCTCATGGCCCTTCTGGCCTTCTAATCTGTGAATCAGAACTGGGAGTAGCTAAGAAATTCATTGGAAAGCAAGAGGAAGAAATCCAAACAAATGTAACTGTACAGCAGGTTAGAAAGCACTGTTCTCAGTTGAGGTTTGGGATGGTGATGCTGTCAGCCCACATTTTTCCAGCTGGTTAGGCATTAACGCACACAGTAAAATTAAACCCGAACTGACAGGATATATCCAGGACACCGGAAGGAGCACTGTTGGAAGCAAGTGGCTGTGCTGCCTCTGGGATTCCTGAGAAGGCGCAGAAGCCATCAGACAAAACCAAGATTAAAAATCAAGAGGCCCAGCTCAGATTTACCAGGTCACAGATCATTTTCTTGCTGAGCTCAGACATTGTAAGCAGAGCAAAGCATCCTTTAAAGGAGGGTCGCGCTGCTTTTGGCCATAAGTGGCGCCTCACGACCTTTGGATGCACCATGCAGGGTGGTGGGAGAGCACTGCAGCACTCTTGGTTGTAAGAGCTCCTTTACTCTTCCTGCTCAACCCATCTTTCCCCCTTCTCTCCTCTTTTGTGTGCGGTCAGTCCCTTGTCACACACACACCCCACCTCCCCCAAGCCAGCTGTGGGTAGGGGGGTAGGAACTAGATGATCTTTAAGGTCTCTTCCAACCCACACGATGCTGTGATGCTATGATTCTATGGTTTAACTGCATTGGCTTGTTCAGATTTGTGCCAAGCAAAGCCAGGAAAATCCAGGGCTGGGCAAATATCAGCAAGGAAGCAATGACTGCAGATTTTTCCTAACCATCAACAGAAATACATCGGCTTCCTAAACAAGCATAGGGGGATACGTTGTTGCTCTGCAACCCATGAGGTAAATATGATTTTGGTGTTTAACACACATGTAGACAACTTGCTGAGAGCAGCACCACATTTGCTGGGCATGAATTAGGTCCTTCCAGAGTTTTTCTTTGTAACGTTTTGTGTTCGTTCAAATAATGAGAAAGGTTATAACCTTCGTAATAATTATCTCAAACAGAGACATTAATGAATCATTCATCAAATGAAAGGGAACAAGTGTTATATAAAATGCTTTAGAAAACTTGCCTTTGTTCCAGTAATTCAGCAGCTGGCAGCTGCCTCATCTTCATGCACACACACAGAGGGATTAAAACAACAAGAGAAAAATGCGGCTTAAAGCTACCACAGCCAAAGGCCAGAGGGTAAGGTTTTCAAAGGACCCTGTGTGATTTATGCACTCACATCCTACCCAAGAGCATAAGCTTTGAATTTCCACGGCACTTCTCCTGCACAACCATTATGCAGAAACCCTGGTGATGCTGCAGCCCCAAGGCACAAAGGCAAAGGGACATCCCCACCCACAAACATACTGCACCAGCACCTAGAAGTGTTTCCTAGAAGGCTGGGCTCCTCTCAGAGACTGGAGAGGTAAATCGGTGCGAGCAGGACACCCCATGCCCACTGCTGCCTCTGCATGCTAAGTGTGGGAGCTGGCTTGGGCACGCTCCAATCAGCTACTGCAGCTCAAGTGTTCCTTCTGCCAAAGGGTCAAACCTGCCCACTCAGACAGGCATCATACATGTGCTCCGTTATCCTTTGCTGCTTCAACAGAAGGCAGATGGCTGCCATTGAGCAAGTTGAGGGATTTTTCCATTTCTCTCCTTAGTGTGATGGGTAGCGTGTTATTGAATAAACAGACAAGCCAGATCCTGGGAAAGGTCAGGATTCATTATGAGTAAGAGGAAACAACTTATCCCCCACATGCATATAATTGGGCCTGACTTCCATTAACACGAGGCAAACAGGCAGCTTCCGACTGGGTACCTCAAGGGAGCGTTATAAATATAGCAGCAGACTCAACCAAATTTAGCCAGACGGGAGTGCAGACTGGCATGACAGCTATCAGGGAACCACAGAAGAGATTAGAAAGAGTCACAAAGGAGACTGCAGGTGGCTGTTTGCTCCCCAGACAAACACTCTGATCCATCCGTTGTGAAAGCCCCAGCTTGGTCTGGAAAAGACAAAACAGGGAATCTTTCCAAGTGCTTTCACTGCATCTCTTGCGAAGATCTGATCTAAAGTGACACCGCTTCTTCTGGTTAATACTCACATGTTTTCGACCTTGTTCTTTCCCTGCTGGAAGTTTTCAGCCAGGCAGAGTCTAACTCTGTAGTTGCTATCCCAGGAAGATCAGTTGGTTGGATACCTGTTGGTTTAGGAAAACAGGAGTGTCAGCATGGTCCAACCTTCCACACTGCTTGGATCAAGGCAATTGGAACTGATGTCCCCATAATGTTAACTGAAGTCTTGTGATGACCCTGGTGAAGATAGGTGCCATGGTTTAACCCCAGCCAGCAACCCAGCCCCACACAGCTGCCTGGGTCTGCTTTGTCCGCCATGGCAGGATGGGGGAGAGAGCTGGAAGGGTAAAAGGGAGAAAACTTATGAGTCGAGATAAAGACATTCTTATAGGTAAACCAAAGCTGTGCACACAAGCAAAGCAAAACAAGGAATTAATTCACCCCTTCCCATGGGCAAGCAGGTGCGCAGCCATCGCCAGGAAAGCCCCGTATCAGCTACTAAGAAGAAAATTAACTCTGCCCCATCCAAAACCAGCACAGTAGTGAAAGCAGTGTTTCATCAGCATGTGTCTGCTTTGAACTGAGACAAAAGGCAGACAGCCTGCATTGATGAGCCCAAATCCGGTTCAGATCAGGCTCATTGCTCTGTTGTAACTCCAGGATAAGCAGCAGCACCTGCTTAAGCTGGTTTAAGTGCAGATTCCTCAGCAGACAGCGCAAGCACTTGGTGTAGCCATGGGGATGAAGCAACTCTGTTCAGCATCTGTCACCTCCCTGCACTTATAGGATGGAGCTGCCTCTTGCCTTCAGGTGTCCTGAGATGTAGCAATCTCCAGTTCACACCACAATGTTTTTAAGCAGATCACACGTTCCAATGGAGGACCATACTAAGGTTTACTTACCTCTTGCACGGGTTTTTATCCCTGTGCTAAGTAGAGATATTGCCACAGAAGCCAGAGACTAAATCCTTATGAAGAACAATTTAAAACCCCCTATATTTTGTATATAAAAATGTAAATAAAAATATATATAAAAATGTAGTAGTTTGACAAAATTCATTTTAAGAAAAAGTGGAAGACAGGTTTAATGAAAAACCTCTAAACTCATTTCAGATGAGATCAATGAATAGAAATCAGTACCAAATGCAGTAAAACGAAGGCATTACAGAACAAAAAGTGGAAGGTCAACCTACACTTGAATGGGACCCACACACATAGAGGTTGCACCCGTCATGTGAGGCAATCATTAACTGGTAAGACTGGCTTGGTAAAATGGGTGGTAAAACAGTGGAACTAAAGTGGTTCACTAGCAGTGCTAACACGTACAGCCGAGATGAGCAAGGTCTTCCCAAATGAAGGTGGGTATGACTGCTATGGCTTGGACAGGGAGAAAATATCATTTGCTCCTTCCAGCTTAGCAGAGAAAGGGATTAAAAGGCTTTTTATATCTTTAGTTCCTTGTGAACAATGTGGCTAATGCCTTCAAATGAACAGGAACATCGCCGAAATGCAATAAAAGCCCCGACTGTCAGCTTCGCTTAGCTACTACAGGGAAGATTCTCAACACTGAGACACCCTGGTTAGAGTTTCCTGCAGGTCTCTCACTGACAACAAAACTGATAGGCATTAAATAAATATGTATATATCTTACAAAACTATCATAAGAAATGCAACATGGTATTTTGTCAATAAGAAGTGATTAGACATTGCTCTGCCCTCCAGAACACTTTGGCAACCCTCCCAAAAGAGATGTGATTTATTTTTGTTAAGCTTTAATGACTCCCAAGCCATGCAACAGGCAGTTCACGTAATTCATTCAGCTACATTGCCTCTTCCCTTGCCAGCAGCAAGCAGAAAAACACAGACTTGCCCTTGCGCCGTTTCTGTGCCTATTGATTATATCATTAGGTAAGCAAATTGGTTACCTCGCTTCAGACTCAGTGCTAAATTACAGTCACTAAGGTTTGTCATCACCCTAATAGGGTATCGACTGCCATGAAAAGAATACAGTGAGAATCCCTGTCTCCCAGGAGAAGCGATCATGAAGGAGCATTCCCAGCTCAGGTATACTGTCACATTGTAATAAATTATCATTTATAACAAGGTCAAAATCCAAGCCATTGAATGTGCTGCAAGCGCTCATTTTAACAGATCAAGTAAACAGGCTGCCCAACAAATACAGATTTCCCTACCAGTTACATTGCTCTGTCAATGGGCAGGAAGATGGCATCTCTGCAGACAGAAGTACTCATGGTGTGTTAGCGATGGCTAAATTCCAAGGGGACAGAGAAAAGGTGGATTTCTGGAAGCCTCCCACAGCAGGGATGCTTATCTGGTCCTGCAGGTCCAACTGCTGGGGTTTTTCTCTGGCTTTGTCACTCACTTTACAGAGGACTTTGGGCTCTGCTCCCTTCTGCCCTGGTGAGAAAAGGAAATTGTACTGCTTTTATCCACCTATGAAACAGTCCTGATGGGGGGAAAAATTGGACAAAGATATGACTAAACCTCACCAGATACAGGAGTAGCCTAACCCTTGTCTGACTTTTCCTTCACGCAGAGTGCATGCTTTGAGTAAGAACTACAGCCAGCAAATAATCTACTCCAGCCTGCTCTTAAACCCACTTTCTTCTTAAAGCACAGATATAATGAGAGTGTTTTCTTTCTAGGCAGGTCAGCTTAAAATCCTCTAAGAGCCCCAGAAAGCTATATTGAGTCAGTGCCGACAGCACATTGTAACTTCAGCTGCAGGGAAAGCACGTTATCACCCTTCACCCAGCCTACATAAAGAGGCTATGCCACAAGGCAGGTTTATTTAGGTCCTGAAAGGAGAAGGATTGGCAGAGATGGCTCTTGTTGTGGTCAGGGAAGATACCAGGCACCCCAGAGATAAGGTCTCCATCCCACAGCAGCCCATGCAAGCACACCTCATTTCCTCTGGGCTACTGATGAGTGAAAAAGGAGATACAGCCTTCTGGAAGGATCTCTCCGTTAGCAACAGGAAATGTTCATTGATTTCCATGGGCTTTTAGATTAGGCTCTTAATTGCTTCTAACTTAGGCTGGGGGTTGCAAAGCAACTTAGCAGCAAAAAGGCTGCCACATACTTGAGCTGCTCACTCTGCCAGTCACCATCTTCAGGCTCTGCTCAGGCTCAGGATGGACATGCTGGTTCTCACCTACTCAATGCAGACAAAACAGATGGTCTGCTTTTCGGATTTATGCTGTATCTCGCACATATCAGCGTTCCTCCCCCAATCCCATGTAACACTTTCCATGGGGTTCTGCTAGAAAAGAGAATTAACCAGCAGGTTCTTTGTATTTCCCAAGCAGCATCGTCGCCAGTACGCGACGCCCCTGCCCTCAGTGGTGGGATTGCAATACACCCCAGAAGGCTGTATAAGCAGCTCCTACAGTCCAATCCCACAGCAAGACACTGGGAAGGGAGAGGAGGAAATGGAGAAGGTCTTTGCATGGCTGGAGGGAAACAGCCCCTCTGCCATTCACGAGGATCTCAGCTCTTATTGTACCTAAGAAAGAAGTGGAGCTGCGCACTTCGCTCTGCAATGGGAAAAGCAAAGGTGGAAGATGAAGCACAAGGAGCTCCCTCCATGGAGAGGCCGAGGAGGGAGAAGAGGAAGAGAAAACATTGAAACCAGGGAGGTTTCTCATCCCCTGCAGCTCCCTTCTGAGCTCTAAACAGACATTATGAGAAACCATCATTAGGAAGGGCCTTACCACACCTCCATAACACCACATAGTGCAAGAACAGTTCGTTGCAGGATAAATAAAGCCGTGGTGTGCAGCTCTCTGGACCACAGTAACTGGATGATTGCAGTTGGGTTTCTTTGTGAAGATATTAAGGAAGCTTATCATCACCTCAGGCATTGACTGAAGAAAAGAATTCGCTCAAGCACACACCAAAATCTAAGCAGCTCCAAGGCAAATAGATAACTGGGAAGGCTTGACCTGTACCACAGGAATTAAAGTCTGAGGCATATTTATTCATGGAATATACACTCCCTCAAGAACAGCCTGATGTTTATTGAGCTGGTGACTAAATACCTTTATCAGTACTGGGTCTTTATATATATAAAAGATATATATATATTTTATATATATAAAAGATACAGGTATCTTTTATGATTTGTCTAGAGCAGTAACACTAGACTTGCATGCAAGCACCCATGGATATTCTCAGAGAACAGTTGTGTGCAGCAAGCTGACACAGAGCAGATGTATTCATTCCCTGCCACTTGAATCTGAAAGGAAATTCAGGTTTTATGGTCCCTGTTTTGTTTGTTTCTGCATTCTTAAGCAGCTGAATCACACACTGCACCAGGGCTGAAGAGTTCACAGCATTTTTCAGTCAAGGTGCTCTTTGCTGCAAGGGCCCTTAGAAAAATCACAGCGCACAGTTCTTAACAGCACCGTGGGGACCTGAGTCCCAGATTCACAAAGTGACACAATTTGGTGTCTGAGCCACTCTGTGCTTTAAAATACTCCATCAACAGATGTTTTTTAACTTTCAATTCTATGAAGAAGCAGAAATTAACAGCAACATGGGGGTACCTGCACCTGGATAACAAGGGATGGTGTGGGAGGGATGCAGGAATCAACAGCGCTTGCAAATAAAGACCTAAGACATAGCTGCTGATAGGGTCCCAAAATCCACATTGCCAGAAGGCAATGAGCAATGGCACAGTTTACCTCAAGGAGTGATCAGATGGATTAAACAGAAACGGATGGGGAATTGCCAAGAGGCTTGAGGAAAGGTGTCAGCTTGGGAACAAGAGTGAAAGATGCCTGAAAACTTGCAGCACTGGGGAGAAAAGTGGTAACAGCAGCAGACAACCCTCCAGCGCTGCCAGGAAGCCAGGAGGGTGAGTTATAACAGGGAATTTAGGCATTTACAGGCATTAGTCCATATCTTGTAAGTATCTAGTCCCATGGTTTATCTGTTGTATTGCTAATACTAATACTGAACATGCAGTTCACCACTAGCCGGCTTATTAGATGCCCATAAGGAATCAACAAAGTGCTTTAATCCTGATTTGATTTAAACCATGTGAGCCAAGCAGTTTTTCCCTGCAACACATCAGAAGTTTTCCCAGCTGCAGGGGAGAACATAAGACGAAGATCAGGCTTATGGATCCAAATCCAAAATCCTCCCCTTATCTCTACAAATATGACTCACACAGCAGTAATGGTCCCCATCATTTGGAAGTTTAGATCAGCATCTCGGTGCTCCATTTGGGGCTTTGAGATTAAAGGTGCCATATAAAAATAGTCCATGTTTAACACTTTGGTGGGTGTGACATCCCATCTCATAAAGGATAATCAGAGACACAGAGGGGACAACACATTACAACTTACCTTATGAATCAACCCCAGCAGGGCTTAAGGGCTTATCCAGCAAATCAGAAAGAGCACAACCAGAAACCACCAGGAGGATTTTTGTCTTTAAACATTGTATTTGATTCCCTTTCAAACCCATTTTGCTGTATTATATTTTTAAGATGTGAAACAAGTCAGATTAGAGTCAAGTTTGAAACTGTGGTGCCTTTTCAAATAGGAACAGATAAACTCAGAGCTCAACATTTAAAGCCTACCTAAATCTTAGGGCTTTCTGTAGTTTCAAGCAGAGCCGTGTTGCCATTTGTGCTCCCTTCAAGGCAAGACAGATGCAGCTCGAAGCCCATATGTGCTTGGATAATGAAGATGTATGCTATAAGCCAGGCGTTTTCTGAACTCGTGCAGTCAGCTGAGTCTCTAACAGAGACAGTTTAGCAGCCTTTGCTTTCCTCACAACAGCTTTATATGTACAGATTAAAGGATCCAATCCTGAAGTTTTTATTCTGGTGAACTGAGTGTGGCTGATCTCAGTCCTTGTGATTATGTGCGGAGATCTTTTTCCTTCAATAAGCTCCATACACCCACTGTGGCTTGGTTGGTTTGGTTTTCCAAGGGACTTATAAAGCTAAAGTTAAGAAGAAAGCCCAGGAAGACAGATTTGCACACATAGGCCAAGTGTTTGCACACATAGACCGGTGCAGCAACTGAATATCCACCAGGATTTGAAATATGATGGGATTCAGCAAGATTCCAACCCAAACCATTCTATGATTCCATGATTTGGAGTTTATGTCTATGTAGGAAGCAAACTGTAGGAGAAATATAGCTCAAAGCACTGCCTGTAGAGCAGGGATGGGAAGAGAGGCTGAGGAAGCAGAGGAGTCTCCAATTTGTCTTCTGAAGTTCCTCCACATTCTCCAAGGGTGTAACCAGGCTCCAGGGAATGGACCAGAACAAAATGCGTTTACTCCCAAGACTCCTTCTTAAATAATCTAAGGAAAGCCACATAATCCCTGCACCTCATCACTGGGACCGCAGTCCTGACACGAGGATGTGATTGATGCCTCACAGCTACCAATGGACCTGCAGGAGCTGCAGTGACCTAAGTTTAAGTAAAATTTGCACAGCAGGTCTAGGAAATTCCCTCTCATCATTCTCTTGGCTCAAGCACCAAGACCAGGCAGAAACTGCCTGAGCACAAACACGGGTATCTTCTTCATGATTTGGTAGAGCTCTGGGGCCACCTTCACCTTAAGGTGCGCAAAGCAAATCACACATCACGCATAGCCTTTCTTCCTTAAGCAGTGCCCATGCAGACCTTCTGTGACTCTTTCAGGAGCATCAGCACAGCACCGTTCCTCATTAAAAGCTTGCTTGAGGCAAGAAATTCCTTTTAAACTTCCCAATCCCAGACTGGTTTGGGTTGAAGGCACCTTTAAGCTCATCCACTTCCAACCCCTGCCATGGGCAGGGACACCTTCCACTAAAGCAGCTTGCTCCAAGCCCCTGTGTCCAACCTGGCCTTGAACACTGCCAGGGATGGGGCAGCCACAGCTTCTTTAGGCAATTAATTAATTCCCATTCTACTTGTTATGTTCATAGAATTCTGCCTCCCCTCACCTGCATCTTATCTTCGCAAGGAGCATTTTCAGAAGAACAAGGACTAATTGTGAGGAGCTTTAAAGGTCATGGTCCACCTCAAGCCACAAATCCCTGCCTCTGACTTCATCACTCCCACAACAGCCCTGCACAGGGTCTTCGCCAGAAATGTTGACGGTTCAGGGTCTTGGGTCCTGCTTTTGGGCATACGCTACAAGTAGGAGCGATACACATGGAAGGGATGCGTGGAAAAAGCAAGCACTGGTTACAGCCCAAGGTAGTTCGAGCTCTGCAGACCCAGCAACACAGTTTCATAGGGCAAGCTTTTGAGAATAAAACAAGTATTTAAGATTAGAATTTTCCGTTGCAACTGAACAGTGCATTCAAGCTCCAGGACCAGCAAGTACTGACCTACTCGAAGGAGATCAATACCAGATCCCATAACCTATTTCCTTTCCAAGCACAATCACTTTAATTTAATTTGATTTTAAACACTACAAATTCTATCGATACATGTTGCTAAAAGGGATTGGCTATGAAAACCAAACAAAGGTCAGAGGGGAGTGTATCTCAGCATCAGTGACCACCTCCTTTGGTACCCTTTTAAGCATCCAAAGCACCAGTAAATAACTCGTAGTCGCTCCTACCATTAGCAAGTTCACCTCGCTTGGCCTGTGGCAAACGACAGAGACCTCTTGTGGAAGAAATATGCACTGCAAGCACACATACAGCACACCCTGGTGCCTTCCTAGCCTCGTCTCTCTCTCCATTCTAAGGGGCTCCTCAGCGGGCATCCCCATTTGAACTTCCCCATGGATTTCATCTCAGGCACCAGCATAATGGTGGGAAGAAAACATCCAAGCACCTGGAAGTTTATCTTTCCTAATCTTTGGCTCCTAAAGAAGCAAGAATGTAAGGTTACAAATAATTCAGAGCCAGTGAAGGAAAACAGAGCTGTTGTGACACACAACAGACACCAAAAATCCCAACATGATGTATGGAAACTTATTTTTCTCTAAAGTGAGAAGCTTTTCGGCATCTTATGGCTCCATTTGGTTGGTGGCAGAGCTGAGTATATTCCTCAGCAACACTGAAAAGTGGTTGGAACAGAGTACAGGCATATCTGTGAACGTGGCTACTGAGAAGGATCCCTACACACGCACACTTCGTAACTAGGATAGTAAATAGGATGCTGTGACAACGTCAGGAGAGTTGTCTGTGCCTTGGTGCTCAAAGAGCTCATGTACCCCAGTGCAGCTCTAAGAACAGCTCATTCTCACCAGAGCCTTCCTCTTCAGAAAGCATTACAAGGCAAGGCTAATTCAACAACAGCAATCACAATGAACTCCCCGTGGGCACAAAGGACCTGCAGACAGTGCCTCACTGCTGCCTTACTGGGGTGGCAGCAGCACTGGGATGGCTTAAACCCATCACTTGACAGGTCAGGTCTCAAAACTTGGACTGAAAACAACCCCAGCAGAATACCTGACATGGCCCAAAGAATCAGGGACCGGAGATGGCTGCAATTGTTTCCCTGCCATTGCTCTGGTGTCGGTTCATTTACAGCAGTAGCACCAGTGGTCAGTGTTTTCTATATGAGGGCAGCTGCTTCCAGGCAGTAACTTGGAAAGGTCAGCACCATCCCAGCACCTGAGCTGTGCCTGACCTGAAAGCTACTGAGGGGCCACCTACCAGGCAGCTGCCTCCTGTGATGGGGAGGGAATTGCTCACCAGCACCTCAAAGGCCTTTTCCCTACCAGGTACCTCATCTTCCCATGAGGATGCTGAAGTCTATGGGGGGAAGCCGAGCATGAGAACTTGAAGAATAGAAAGAAGACATCAAGGAAAAACCCTGGGGAAAGAAAGGTTCTGAGATCCAAGTCCCCCTCTGAGACCTTGCCTGGGGACAATCCCCCCTTTCAGCTGCCTCCTGCCTACCCCAGTCCTTTCGGCTGCTTGGGAATGGCTGGTCCAGGACCATGGTGTCCAAGCTCCAGCAGCACAGGTCAGCACAGGGACAAAGCTCCTCAGCTCTGACTCAGAGAAAACAGCCCACATTGCTTAATAAGACACAGCACAAAATCACATGTTTCATCACTGGCATCTCCATCTATTTATCACTCAGGGACACGAGTCTGTCTGAACCCTCCTTGGTATCTGTTGGTGTCAGATGGCACATCGCTGACAACTCTTCTGCTCATCTCAGGCACAGCAGCAGGCACAAATCTGCGTGTTTATCTCCAGAACAGACAGGAGGAGGCGAGGGAAAAGCAGTGCCCAAAACAGCCAAGCCTTCAGACTGTAAAAACCCACAAGGTGTTATTTGCTGCTTGCTCCAGCTGCTGTTCGCATCAGTGAAATCACAGAATCCCAGACTGGTTTGGGTTGAAGGGACCTTAAAGCTCATCCAGCTCCAACCCCTGCCACAAGCAGGGACACCTTCCACTAGAGCAGCTTGCTCCAAGCCCCTGTGTCCAACCTGGCCTTGAACACTGCCAGGGATGGGGCAGCCACAGCTTCTCTGGGCACCCTGTGGATGCTCACATTAGCTCTTTCTGTGGAGCTAACTCCCTTGCTCAGCAGCACGCACAGTGCTCCCATTTCTGTGCCAAGAGCTCCATCCGGTGGCCTCCCCAGCAGCGACTTTCTCCCCCAGAAACCATCATAAAACTGAAATACAAGAGAAAGTAAAGCAGATAAGAAGCTTGGGGCTGTGCCTAGAGCTGTACGGACGAAGCTGGGCAAAACCCCCTTTTACTGGATGAAACCCAGCCACTGCATGAGCAATGATCAAAATCCTGTGTTACAGATGTCTTGTGGAAGAGGGAAGAGTTGCTGGGACCAGGCTGAATGTGCAGAGCTGCAGAGGCTTTGAGAGAGCAAGCTCTGGTCCCACTTATGACAGGCATTTGCCTTCTCTTGTCCATCGCCTCACCTCCCAGGAGAGCATCCTTGCTGCTCCTGCTGGCCAAGTGCCATCATCCCAAAGGTGCTGTGCTGCACAGCAGAGTGCCATCAGCAAACCAATTTGCGTCCAGTACTTCTGGCCTGCGCAGTGCTGAGCACTCACCTCTCCATTTGAACCCTCCCTTCACTCTTGATGCGCATCTACACGGGGTGTTTCACATGCTTACTGCAGCTCTCTCTGAAGCTTTGAAGACTTTGAGGCCTGTGACTGAGCATTTATTGTGTGTTTGTCACACACTGCTCCCGTGCTTTGGCTGGAGTTGTGCGTTCATTGGGTTCCCTCAGGCATGCTCATCAGAGAAGACCTTCCTGAGCACCGTGGGGCTTCTGTGTGTATCTATCTTCCATCTGCCTGAAGCAGGAATACATTAAACAATGCAGTCCCAGCAAGGGAAATGGCCCAGTGGGGTATAATTTACACAGCTTTCATTGGCTGTTAGTGGAAATCTTTGGGAAGGAAAGAAAACGCACACTTCCACTGAGATGGAAATGAAGTGTGTCCATCTAATTCCCTGTAGCTGTGCAATGAGACCCACACAGCAAGCGTCAGAAAGCTCCAACGTGCTTAGTATAGTGCTCTGAGGAGTTTCCATAAGCTGAATGGATCCAAGGGAAAACCAAAATGAGTACAAGCAAGCCATGCTCTGGCGCAGGAGACCCCATCAGACAGACAAGTGACCTCGCTTGGAGTAATGATAAACACAAAGACCTCACATGAGTATGTACATGGAGGAGGAAAGGGTCGGGCAAGGCTGCTTTGGGAGTGAGCAACCTGCATCGAACACCCGCATGCTCAGCCTGGCAGGACAGCACCAAGGCACACAACATGCCTTAGCTCACAAGGGCACAGCTTAATGCTCAGCTTGAGCATTCAGTCAGCTTATGCTGTCCTTCACCACCCTTTTCCCCCTCTCATTTCTCTTTCCTTTCCTATCCTTTCCACTTCCATTTTCCTTATGAGTTCCCCCATCCCTGGCAGTGTTCAAGGCCAGGTTGGACACAGGGGCTTGGAGCAAGCTGCTCTAGCGGAAGGTGTCCCTG
>WYDI02041005.1:7337-23062 GCA_009867235.2 Psittacus erithacus
CCCAGACCAAAATCAAAAACACAGCACTGCACCAGCTACTAAGAAGGAGAAAAATGACTGCTGCTGCTGAACCCAGGCAAGGCAGAGATGCTCAACACTGGGACAATACACCTGCCTAAGACTTCCCTGCTGCAGAGACTCTTTTACAATGCAAGGTGAAGAGCTGCAAGTAAATATGACTGACTGACCAGACCAGAGATCCATTTTTTATATCAAAGACCATGCTGGGATCGTTATAATACTGCTTCCCATTGTAAATATTATGTGGGATTGTTTCTAGTGTTTCTCCCCTCTCCATGGGTGAGCAAAAGCTAACATAATCTTGTTTGTTTGCAAATTACAGTGAGTTTACTCTTATTTTATACCCAGTTTTTTTCCAGAGTTTAACTTATTCAGGCCTCTGTGTGAACGGAGTAGGAATGAGAGGAACAAGAATCATCTCTCTGACTATTTTTTTTTTTTACTTTTTTTGTTAAGAACATACTTTTGCCATCAATGAATTTCTGTGGCCAAAAAAAAAAGATAAACTTGATTCACATCCAGGTTGAGTTGTTGAATTGTGATGGGTGAAATTCCAACTGTCTTGATATCAAAATAAAATTACAAAATAGCATTTTGTATTTTTATCAAAATTGGATGAATTATATTGTTCATAACTTAGGACTTATGGTTTTTAAAATTCAAGTATCAGTTTGAATTTCCAGAATTAATGGGAACACATCTGAAAGAAACCTTAAATTAGATTACACTGTTTATTTCTTGGATAGTTCAAGATTATTTTTTTATCTGACATTGACCAATAAAGAAAGAGTTAAATGTAACTTTGGAAGGTATTTTAGTTGTAACAGTAATCTCTTTATATATCAGTGGGTCAATAGTTCAGTAAAAGAAGGAACTATAACTTGAATAGACACTAATTAAAAGAATCAATTCTTATCCTACTTCATATGTCCAGTCATATTAACACATTTCTAGATTTCTTACTCAGTGGACTAGTCAAGATTAAAGGATTTGCTAATATGGATGAACTGAATATGCTTCCAAACTGACTGAGCAGATTTGTGGACAAATTAGTTCATTTAAAATTGACAGTGAAAGATTGATTTTGCACAGAATGGGTTACCTAAGGTATTCATCATTTCCTCTGCTTCCATGCACAAGACAGAGATCTGCTTCTTTTTCTTTCTGATTGTAACAGGACTGCTTACTGAGCACCTTTATTTTACAGTCATGATTGCAGCCTGTCATTCTTTTAATTTAGACATATTTTAGCCTCCACAGACCTTCAGAAATAACTTCCTTAAAAGCCTCAGCCTAATGACTCATTACATGAGTTGCTCAATTCAACCACAGTACTTTAAATTATAATGCAAGAGGAAAAATTGCTAATTACACAGAAAAAGATCCAATTACTCCTGAGACCATTTGATTCATTATTCAGATTGTTTTGGGGGATGGGGGAGGGAGGAAGGGTGTCTCTAAACATGGGTTGTGTATCAATGTATTGTGAATGGCACTTAGATGTCAGATTTGCCATCAGTTATCATCATTCAGATGTATCCATCATGTTTGCATTTTCCCCTACCAATCAAAATAGAGTTTCCCAGACTGTGATTCATGCATACGTGCCAATGCGTAGTTCTTAATTTTCAGTCATTAAATGATGTTAGAATAAATCTATAACCAATCCTTTTTTAATACCACTACATAGTAAGTCATTTTCTCAGTTTCCGGTGGGACATATGTGACCACAAATGCAAAAGGGAGTGACCCACAAGTCATGAATCCCCAAAGAGGAGAGTTTCCCAACACATGAAATGTGTCGTGCTTCATTTTCTCCTAGTCCTGAGCCAGGGAACATCCAGATAGTTTGCATGTAACTTGCCCTTGCCCGGGTCCTTCCCATAGTTTAGTATGATGCTTACAGTTGGATGGTAGCTCTAATCAGAGGAAACTGCAAACCTATCAGTGTTTTCTCCAAAGACAAAATTCCTGAGATTCATCTTGTTTCAGTTACAACCATAAAACCCGCTGGACTTTTCAGAGGCAGATCACATCCAGTCTAAACTTGGCTTTTTTTTATGGGGCATTCAGGATTCCCTTAGCATGGCCACAATCTCCTTAAACGTGGCTCATGTTTAAGGGCAGAAGGAAATCTGAAACCAGTTTCTGTTTCCAGTTTGACAGTTCCAGTTATTAGATAATAAAAAACTTTATGTATATGTGTCCTTTTCATTTACTTTGCCCAGATGTTTAATGAGATCAAATTTTGGCCCAAAGTACATTTAATGTCATCATCCGAGTGTTTCTGTGTCAAATTAACAAGACAAATTAAGATGATTGTAATGTGGAGAACTTGATAAAATCTTACTATTTTATCCTCTTGCAGACTATTGTTTGCAGCTATACCAATGTGAGATGGAACAATTTTAAGATCTCTCAAAGGTAATAGTTCTTTCAAAAACTTACTGTCTGGTCTATCACATCTCCATTTTTCTATAGGCTTTACTGACTGATTCAGTACTGCAATTGTTCCCTGAAACACGTTCTTCCATAACAATTATTCTTTTGCTGCATATCCAGTTAAGTCATCATTGTACCCATCTCGCCTATGATGTGTGAGCCAAGCATTTCCATTTTTTGCAGGATGTCATTTTCTATTCCACATTTTCATTTTATTCTTCACTGAAATCAGTTCATTTTTTCCCTTCCATTCATGCTTCTTATTTCCTAATTTCCTTCTCTTTTACCTAAATGTCTCAATATTATGTTATTTCTGATTATATTACAGCTCACCTTCCATTTTCTTTAATTTTGTGTAACTTCTTCTGACAAGCATGTTTTGTTACTAATGATGAATTATGCAAGAGCAATAAAATGCAAAATATGTAAATGACACACGATTGTTATCTCGCTATTAAAGTGAAGCAGTTATGGAATATGTAATGTATATTAACAGGTTGTTCAAGTTTTCAATGTGGCAGAGGGTAACAGTAAAAAATTCACTGGCCTTTGCTTTGAAGTTGCATGTGAGAGCAAGACGTAATGAAGTCATTTTCCCCACCTTCAGCGATTTGTCTTTCACGGTTCAATTCTGCCATTTTACAAGCTTGCTGGTGAATTGCTAGAATTATGTGCCCTGGAAAATTGTTGTCTGTCACCTGTTAATGTATTTCCTCATTTACCTGATTGACAAATTCCCTGCCTTGGTCATTTATTTGTACGGATACACATGAATGTCTGATGAATTCAGCCAGAGACCTTCAACACTTTTGGGTAGTTTATCCTGAAGGGGCTTATCTTTAGTCCATTTTGAGAAGTAATCTATATCTGTTACCAAATATTTGTACATGTCTTGGTCAGCAGTGAGAAAACAATTATCACCAGTAATTCGTGCTATCTGAATAGAATCATAGAATGTTTTAGGTTGGAAGGGACCTTAAAGATCATCATGTTCCAACCCCCTGCCAAGGGCAGGAGCACCTTCCACTAGACCAGGTTGCTCAATGCCTCATGCTGTTGTTCTATTACCTTTTTGTTTTCAGAGAGGCAGAATACTTTCTATACACCTTTGTGGACAACCCCAATATTTCTTTAATCTAGTTCCTATCCTGATGACCGTGCTATGGTGCTCTAGAGGATCACATTGCCTAGATGTTACTTTCTACCAGCCAAATCTGAGAGCTAACAGGCAAGTTTTGCAGAGAGCTCTCCCATTTAGTGGGTTTAGAAGCACCAATGACAGTCTATAGTAGTCCATGGTCATACAAATTTAAGCAGGTGCTGAGCAAAGAGAGCCCATGCTTATGTCCACTCCCGCGGGAAAAGCCATGTGTTTTGATCTACCCAACATTTTGCATGCTGCCCCTGAGTGGACAGCAGTTCGTGAGCACAGACACTTCTGTGACAGTCTGATATGGAGTCAGTTCCCCTCTCACCTTGCTGACAGACAGCTGGGATGGACTAAGCAGAGCTCACATTCCTTAGGTTTCAACTCTAAAATGAAGGTCAATGCTCAAGAGCAGAGCCACAGGATGGGAGAGGATGGGAGAAAGGGGAGAATCTCTCAGCAATACCTCAAGTTTCTCGTGTGCTATGCTTATTTCCGAAATATATCTACTTTCTAAGTTAAGGAAGAGAGCTCAATATATAAAGTCATTTTTTCATTTGCAGATCGTGGTGAACATCAGTCTGAGAACAAAGCATGTCAATCCATGGGTCTAGCAGCAGCTCAAACCAATTTAAATACTCATGAATACCATCCCTAAAGTATGGAATATTCCCCTTTCTAACTCATTTTGTTGCTCAGGAAGCCCCACTTCATGCACAGCAGTGCAAGAACCTGATGACTTCTGCTAAAGTAGTCACTTCTGCTAAAGTCTGCTAAAATAGTAATCTTTTTTGGCATGCCATTTACTCTGAATCATTCTGCCCAGAGAGTGACACCTGGAGTCCCTTGAGACCATCAAAGCCCTTGTTTTTCTGGGTGAGCTCAGACTAGCATTGCTCTAGCCTGGGTTGGCTCTGAAATGGCTACTTTAGCAGGCCATTAGCCCAAGACTGAGCGGCTTTCATCCAGCCATAACGACTCATATGGTGGCAAGCTTGAGTAATAACACTGCCCCAGTAATACAGCACTGTACATTAGCCAGGATTTGCCTGTCTACAATTATGTTAATCAAAACTAAAAACAATGTCAGGATTTGCCTGTCTACAGTTATGTTAATCAAAACTAAAAACAATGTCAGGATTTGCCTGTCTACAATTATGTCAATCAAAACTAAAAACAATGTCCCTTCAAAAGGGCCACCATTATTCTGCCTTCCAGCCTGAATCATTTTCTTTTCTTCCCTTTTTTTTCCCAGTCAGCAACCTGAAGAACTTTTGCTCTCCTCAGGAGCAGGTCCTACAGCTTTTACATTAAAAAAACTTCTCACCTCCATCAAAGAGATGGAGCAGGTCATTACCTAATACTACTGATGACAAATTTACTAGATCTGGAAGGCTGCAGAATAGGCTGGTAGAATAAAAATTCAAGCCAGATTTTCTGATCTGATCAGACAGGAGGAAGAAACCCAGGAACCTTAGCTTGTTTGTTTTATGTTTAGAGTGTTATTTATTTTTTATTCTCATTAAGCTGAAGGACTAATAGTGAGAATATTAACTGAGCCAAGTGTACTGTGAGAGCAGATGCTTTCCAAGCCTTTCCATACGGTCTTGCCAATCCTTCACAGAGTAGCTCTGGGTTACTACACTTCTCACAGGTTTTGTGTCTCTTTTCAGCAGCCAGAGCTAGTCAGAAAGAATTGAATGATAGTTTTGTGATTTAAAGGAATAATCAGAAATACTGAGACCAAGATTATTGGGCATATTTTTTTCGGTAACACAGGCAAGAATAAAAATTATTTATTATGTGTGTTTGTCTGGGCTATAAAATGCACAGCATGGAAGATGAAATAAGGATAATTTCAGGTTTCAATGATTTTTCAGAACTTCTGAATTTTCTCAGCCCTAAAATGGGACAGTCTTTAAGGAGTATGAATTTCAAATGGCATAGAGTTGATAAGCTAAAACCTGTATTTTGACTTATGCTTGAACATGAACTAGTAGCCAGTGCATTTTAAGACCATGCTTTCCTCTTCACACAAGGTAAATGCGTGTTGAATTAGTACACCCTGAAATAATTCGCTATATCTGTACTAATTGCATTCCTGTACTCTGGGGGGACACAGTACAGGAATGTAATCCCATAAATTGGGTCCAACAATTTCAAAGGGATATTAAGGTATTTGAATGCATCCAGAGGAGGGCACCAATGATGGTGAAGTTTCTGGAAGACGTGCCCTATAAGGAATGGCCAAGGAATAATAATTCCTACAAGGAATTGTCTGCTTTGGAGAAAAAGAAACTGGGGGTCAATCTCATTGCTCCCTACAGATTCCTGAGAAGGGGAATTAGAGAGGAAGGTGCTCATCTCTTCTCCCTGGGATCCAGTGCCAGGACACACAGGAACAGTTCAAAGCTGTGCCAGGGGACATTTAAACAGAATATTAGGAAGCTTTCCTCTCCTTAGATGCAGAGCCTGAGTAGTGTCCTTGTAATACATGAGCAGGAAGCAAAAACTTAGACAAAATGGACTAGAGCCACCATGACAAGGGGCTGCGCTCAGTGCTACAGAGGAAAAGAAGCAACCTGTGGGTCCGCCCTGGGGGCCTACCCTGGGACAAAGAAAGCTTCCTCCCGCTGGATGCGGGGCTTAAGGCTCACCTTCATGAAGACGAGCATGAGCAGCAGCCACCTAGCGAAAATAGCCCAAAGGAGACCTAACAAGGGACCATGCTCAGTGTTGTGGAGGAAGGTAAAAAACCCCCAAGGACCATTGCCAGTCTTCCCTGGGGGGAAAAAAGCCTCCCTTTCCCTGGCTATAGGGCACAAGAAGCCATCTTCTTGCTACGTAAGCAGCTGGCACTAACCTAGTGAAAATGAACCAGAGCCTGACAAAGGGCCATGCTCAATGCTGCAGGGGAAGGCAAAAACGCCTAGGGACCAGTGCCTGTCTTCCTTTGGTGAAAATTCCTTCCTGACTCCAGAGCTGGCTATCGACTATTCCCTGAGTATGTGAGCAAGACCTTCTTCCTCATCCCACAGACAGGTCATGCCTCACAGAAGATGCTAGCACTATCACTCCCCTTCCCTCCCTCAACCTGGAACCATCTCAGGGGCTTCCAAGAGTGGTGAAATGCCCCCAGCCTGATCTACCTTGGAAGCAAGAATCCTTCCTGTCCCAGGCAGAACACCAGTGGACTCCAAAGCACCAGGATTCCTGCCAACATCTGTGTATCCCATTTCTTACAGCTGCTGTCCCTAGCTCCACAGAGGATGAGGATCACAAGCTCAAGTTCCCTTTGTATTGCCACTGCAATCCAGCTGAAAATACTTGTCAGGGTCTGGGCTCCAGGATTTGGTGGTTCTTCTCATCTGCAGCAGCATCATCCGGCCTCCGGTCTTCCTCCCTCTGCCCTCTCCAAGCAATTCCACAAATTCCTCTCAGATGTCTTCAGGTTGCCCCTGGGCCAGCTCTGTCACAGTGGCAAAGCCAGGCAGGCTGGCAGAGGGACACATGAGGATTCCCTCTTTATCTTGCCCTGGAGCACTGTGGCTGCTGCTTGCTGTGTGGTGGCACTGTGACATGGGGTGATGGGGCCCCCCTGCAGTCCCACCCACCACAGCCCTTCCTGTCCCACCTCCATCCATCATCCTCTGGATGAAGCGGGTTTTTTAATTTATCTTTCTTGAACCTGAGGAATGAGAAATTTACATAGCAGTGCTGGTGAATTCTCAGCAGGGCTTTGCATGCTTGTGTTTCCTGAAGAAATATATTGCCTGACACACAAGAATGCATTTCCTCGTATCATATTTGTGGCTCATAGTAACCCTGTGTTCTAGTCATGCCTCCAGGAACATTTGCCTACTCTGATGATTCCAAACTGTAGCAGAAACTCATGGCACTCCACCTGATGTTATTTCCCTATTTCTACAGTGCAGTTCTTCATGCATGTTATTTCCCTATTTCTACAGTGCAGTTCTTCATGCATGATTTATTGATGTAGGGCTTCTGACAAAGATTCAGCCAGTACGCAGTATGAGGCTGTAGAAATATACAATGAGATATAGCTTTTTCTGGTTCATGGATGCCATGAAATCTAGAATATAATGTGAGTAATGAATGTATCTTTTGGAGAAGGCAAGAAGCACACATATGTTAAACCGTGGTTTTCTGCAATCTAAATTCAAAATACCTAACTATGAACTTCACTGTTTCATACATTTGATGACATCAAAGCATGAAGTGTGGAGCCTGAGAAATGTATTAATAAGGCTTTCATCCATTGGTAGCCTGCTGGAGTCCAGCTCCACACAGTTATGGCCAGCAGATCTAGCCCTTAAGTCTTATGGAGTCTCAGGGATTTCACATTTGCCATTAAACAGTGATGCAGTAGAGATATGTTCACAGGGTGGGGAGGTGGGGTGGGGAGAGCTAAATATTCTCTGGAATAAAGGAAAGTGATGAGAGCTGCTGAAATCTGTAAACCAGGGAGAGGAACTTGCGCTTAGCAAGCACCAAGAAAATGCTGCCGTCTTTATTTAGCTAGAAAATTAATCTACGCACTTAAAATACACATCCTGGGCTTGCCATTTTGCCCCTACAACAGTAATGGAATTTTTAAACTATACAGATGCCTTTCTTTAAGCCTGTCTTATGCCTGAATAGATAAAAAAGCTTAATATGAAGTCTCAAAATGTATAGGAGTAGCACACAAAACTTCTGGGTAATCCAGGATTCCTGAGAAAGCTGCTGCTGTATTTCAAGGACATTTGCTAAAACCTCACTTTGAGCTACAACTTCCAACCCAGCAGAAATCTGCCTTATTTACCAGCCACTTACAACATGTTCCTTAACAATAGATAGTCAGATATCTGCTTTGCTGCTACAGTTAAATACTTCTAGGAAATTAATCTCTTATTTTCAAAACATATAAATGTCTTTTATAGTCAAAATGAGCCAGAACATTTCAGGTATTTATATTGTCATACTTTCTGTCATCTGGAAAAAAATACTAAACCACAAAGCCATACAGCCAGTTATGTAATACTATAAGGTAGTGATTCACCTTAAAGGGAAAAACATTTTCAACCTATGACAGTTTGTATGGCAAACAAATTAACCCTCTTTCATATGCTTTGATGTTAGCTTTATATAGAGAGATACAGGTAGCTACAGATAGTTTTTACATAGTCTTTTTTTGTGCTACTTAGAAGTTGAGAGTATTAGATGATTGATCCTTTTCATCTTAATATTAAGAAAAATATTGTTGCTTTTAAAAATAAAAATTTATAATACTATTTTTTCATATATGGTACTTGACTGGTAAAGGGCAAGTTTTGCCAGCAGAGGCTTTAATTTTCACTTTTACATTTAAGTTACATTGAAGTGTAAAAAAAAACCCAACTATAAATCTGTTGGATATTGTTGCTCATCAGCTATAAGTTGCAAAGGATGCCAAAACCATGTAAATTTTACAAGAGGGATAAAACCTCCAATATGGATTTTCATAAGTCTCAGAGTCAAATTATTGAACTGTAAATATGAAACACAGATTATTGTGTTCATTTTTTTCTTCAGCGAGGTTTTCTCCATGTCAAGCAATCTTATCTAAAAATTAGGCCTAGTCTTGATACTTTAAAATTCCAGTAGCTCTTATACATTAGCATTTTCATACTTTTTATATATCACTATGCTTAGAATTGTTGCAGTGTGATAGAAAGAATTATTTTTGAAGACAGAAGTAAGCCTGTTATCCACATGAATAAGGAAGATAATATGGTGAATCTGAAATGCACAGCCTTAGTGTACAAGCAGTGTCTTTCTTTCATGTTTATTCCTTTGTCATATATTCATTTGAGAGGTTTCCACAACATGCTCAGTACATGCCATGAATTGGTTTGCCACAAGTTTATCCTTTCAGCACATTTTATTTCATTGGTAAGGCAATCATCATATTTTGGCAGAGTTTTATTCATTTAATAGCTTCATTCTCTTATCAGATATTCATTTAATTGGATTTCAGACTGGTTTCACATAGGATTTGGATAAATGGAAGCAGAAGTTGCAATCTATGTGTTCCTTTAGCAGAAATTCATGGAAGTTACTTCAATTGCTATTTAATACATAATTACTGCTGTTCAATTTATCTGCTTAAGTGTTGCTTTTGATAACAAGGCCAGTTTAGCATATTAGTGTCCCTGTTACTGGAGTATGCAGACAGTAGGCTATAAAGGTGCTGGATTACCTACCTCTGCAAAATTAAGCAAAACAGGCTAACTGAATCTTAATAAACTTATTTAATCATCTGTTGGTCCTTGAGTCTTCTACGTGAAAGGTGCTTAGCCCTTGGAGTTACAGACTGTCTCTCTGCTGGCTCAATTACATGCTTTAACTCCTGTTTCGCCAGGAAAAAATACACCAGACTCCTCCTTCAGTGACACTCATGCAACTCTACCATCTTCTGTTAATACTTAGAATGTGGACTGGCCTTTTTATGTTCTCTCTTTGCATGTCCCTCCCACTGCAGCATATTCATGCAGGGACTTTAAAATCTATATGCATTTTGTTTGGGTTATTTGCTGCTGCTTTTTGTTTGTTTTTTTTTTAATGAAGCTTTTATGAAATTCCATATTGTACATTTTCCTGCTTGTTGCAATTCTGAGTGCATTTATTATTCAAGTTCAATAACTTACTAATGAAAAAAGACAAGAGTTAATCTACAGGGAATCTTGTGTTTGGGGTATTCAGCTTATCGGCTATCCTTAGATATAACACATGTTCAAATACACATGCATCTAGACACAATACTCAGCAGACTATATCTGAATATAATTTTTAAAACTGTCATTTTAGAAATCAATTTCTAAATTACCTTTAATCTATCTCTCAGCTTCCCCTGAAGCTTTGTAAGTCAAGAGTTAACCAATAAAGTAAGGTGATTTTCTAAAATTAAAATCCTGTGAAAATGAAGAGCTTTTTCTACTTTGGTGTTACACAAATGTAACTAAGGACAGAATTTAACCTCATGTGTCAAAGAAGGATTAGGCCTTCAGTGGCTTTGGTTTTGATTAAAATCGTCATTGTTTAGCTGTACAGTATACTCCTGAAGAAAAAAACATGAAAGAAAAGAATATGTTTTGAACATTAGGAAATTGAGGCAAATAAAAAGGTTAAAGAAAACTATTTCATAAAATGGCATGTAAGCATGTGGAATAGGTTACCAAAGACAAGAGAGGTAACTTAGAACATATGTTTATGAATCAGTATGTTCAAAAGAGAGCAAGATGAGTTTCTAGACAAAGAAAGAATAGAGTGTGAGGAATGCAGGAAATTAGAGATGGGGAGAAAAAAAAGCAGAAGGTCAGTTTTATGAGGTTTAGTAGCTTTTAACAGAGCAAGGCTGTGAGCAGGTGGAGTTCCCACCCTGGCAAATGCACAGCCAGTTTGTACTTCAAACTCATATCCTTCACTGGAAGGGTGAGGGGGGTTGGGGAGGATAGTAATCAGAAATAGTTGAAAATGTAAGAGCAAAATATAAACTCCAGGTCAAGATCTTTACTGTTTCTTGAGTTTTGCTATCAGCATTTCTATCCCAGAACATTTTTTCTTCTGTTGAATGGGGTACTTCTGCCCTTACCATTCAGTAAAATTAAGAAGTCATAATCAAAAAGCAGAACTGACTCAATGGCTTCATAGGTAATAAACACCTAATAACTGAAGATCTTGACTTCCTACTATGCCCTTTCTGCAAGAAAGCCAAAAGTAAACCAGCTACTTTAGGTGTTCTTTTTTCTGTACAATACTTTCAGGCCCCTGTCCCAGAGATCTGCTTTGTACATCCAGTCGAATACCTATATGGCATTTGAGGGCACATCGGGCCTTGGAATCATCTCAGCATTGGAGTCATAGAATCATAGAATCAACTAGGCTGAAAAAGACCTTTAAGATCATCAAGTCCAACCATTACCCCAGGACTGTCAAGACCACCACTAAACAATATCACTGAGGGTCTCATCTACATGGTTTTTGAACACTTCCACTGGTGATGATTCCACCACTTTCCTGGTAAGCCTGTTCCAATACCAGATTGCCATCTCTGTGAAGAAATTTTTCCTAATATCCAAACTAAACCTCTCCTGGTGCAGCTTGAGGTTGTTACCTCCTGTCCTAACACTTGTTACTTGGAAGAAGACACTAACCCCCACCTCACTACAGCCTCCTTTCAGGTAGTTGTAGAGAGCGATAAGGTCGCCCCTGAGCCTTCTGTTCTCCGGACTAAACAACTTCAGTTCCCTCAGCCATTCATGAACCCTGGGTTCAATGCTGACTGGGCCTGATTCCTCTATTTTCCCACACGTGCTTTATGATCTCACTTAGGATCATCTGCTCCATGACCTTTCCCAGCACTGAGGTCATGCTGACAGGCCTGTAGTTTCCAGGGTCTTCCTTTCTGCCCTTACTTTCAGAGGAGAGATAGAAATTTCTGTCAACAGAAAGTCATAAATCCAAATCTGAGGAAATGGCAGTCCAGAATACCCAAAAGATGCTTCTGAAAAGCCTCCATTCACCCAGATCACCTGATTAAGTTTTGACACTCAGAAGAACTCATATCTAGATAAGCCTCCCCAGGAACACCTTATGCAGCCCTGGAAGACCCATCTGCTTCCCAGAAATTTCAGGTTCTCTGTCTATCCATGAGAAGGATTTGTTTTTCTGGGCAAACATGATGTTAGCAAGCACTATAGGGAGGAAGAGCAAATGAGTGTTCCCTTGCTTTTAGGATGTACATTTGCATCCTTTTCCCCCCTTTGAAAGTTCTATATGCTTTCATATTTTTCCACAATAAAGTCTTTATTTTTCTTTCTGATTGATTGTCAAGTCAAAATGTAATACATGATTGTCAAGTCAAAATGTAATACATGGTTATGGTTCTATTGCTGGCAACTTCCAATCCATATATTTCTCTGCTGACACACATCTTAGATCAGTTTTGACCAGTTCTTTAGCATTTCTTGAAAGCAGAATGTTATACCTTTTTATTCACTTTACATCTTGTAAAAAAAAAAAAAATGGTATTTTCCTATGGCATTTGTTCAAAATACAGATTTCAGATTTTCTCATTGGAAAAAAAGAAAAGTCTTCAGAAAGCAAACTCATTGTGGGTAGGTATATAATCAGGTGAGTGAAATGAGTAAGTGAAGTTTACAGTTGTCGTGGTTTAAGACCAGCCGGTAACGCAGAACCACGCAGCCACTCTCTCACTCCCTCCCCTTCCTCCCTCCAGGCTCCCAGAGGGGTGGAGAGGAGAATCAAAAGAATGTAACTCCCACGGGTTGAGACAAGAACAGTCTAGTAACTAAGGTATAACACAAACCGCTGCTACCACCAATAATGATAATGATAAGGGAAATAACAAGGGAAGAGAATACCACCGCTCTCCACCAGCCGACCGATACCCAGCCCAACCAAGCAGTGATCTAGCCCTTCCAGGTAACTGCCCACAGTTTATATACTGGGCATGATGTGCTATGGTATGGAATACCCCATTGGCTAGTCTGGCTCAGGTGTCCTGTCTCTGCTTCCTCCCGGCTTCCCCTCCTCCCTGGCAGAGCATGAGGCTCAGAAAGTTCTTCGCTGGAGTAAACATTACTGAGCAGCAACTAAAAACATCGGTGTTATCATCGCTGTTCCCAGGCTGAAAGTCAAAAACACAGCACTGCATCAGCTACTAAGAAAGACAAAAATGACTGCTACTGCTGAACCCAGGACAGCAGTATGTGTTCGTTATCCCTTATTTAGATGGCAATGCAATATGGCATGCGAACATGTACATAGACTGAGAGAAACCATGCAGGGCATGCAGAGCATCACCAGGAAACTCTGCACTGTTGAGGAGTGGTGCTGTTGAAAGGCATCACCCTGTCTGCTCCTACCCCAGGCATAACCTCTCTCATCATCAAATCTAATTACAGCAGAGGGATTTCTCTGCAGATGGGGGAGGCCACACTCCATCCTTCCACCACTCCAGTTGCTGTTTGCGCCCCTTCATTTGCCTGGGTAGTATTAAGCCTCATAATAATGTCGTTGTACCTGCTGGTGCCATCCAGGGGGAAACCTACCTGATAACCTTATCAACAGTGTTTGCTGCCCTCTATTCATTGTAAATCATATCTGACATAGTAGCATTTCCTTTACCCCTCCATTTTGTTGCAGGAGATGGGATGCTGTAGGAGTGGATGCTTTTGTTCCGCAGTGGTTTCCTGTGCTGTTAAGTGGCAGCAGATGGTCGCCCTGCAGTGAGATGAGCCCTGGCCATGGTCCTACTGGCAGGGGCAAGAGCACTCAGCTGTCCCTTGTATCTGAACTGGTTTTATCAGGAAAAGCTGGAGAACAAGATAAAGAATCAGATTTCTCTAAAGCAGCTCCCCCATCCCCCTGCAGCATCTGTCAAGGCCTGCTGGTTAAAGCACTACCACCCTAGGAGGGCTCCAGATACCCAGGGAGAGGGTGTGCTGGGCTGTGAGATGCTTACTCCCGCACAGAACAATATGGGTTTTGCCTTATGCTGCATTGCTATGGATGTGCAGTTTCCATGAAAGGATTTTATTTTTTTTATGACCACCTGTCCTTTTCAGGTCTCTGCTGTCCATGAAGTGAGATTTCAGAGCTGTGTATATCTGTTTTTTAATTGTCATCATTCTACAATTCAGACTTTTCTTTCTCTTACTCTCATGTTAGATTTATTCTATACTAAAAGTTCTCTTACATTTTAACAATGGTTGCATTCAAGTTTGCTCTGTGCTCCTCTTTTGAGTACAGATTTTTATTCCCTGGCTGTGTCCATACTTATATAGCACTTGATGTTAAAAGTTTTCTTATCCTTTTTCACATTTGGTTTCTGACAGCCTTATACTAGGCACTGCATTGACATGATGAATTTCTTCCACTGGCAGTCATTTTCCTGATAACATTAGATCTACACCTTGCCATCTGACTCTCTGAGCTCAGCTCTTCCTGCTACACAAAGTACTCTAGCAGTATATTGTGCAACACAATTTCCATGGCATTCTCCCAAGACGGGCTGCTGGCTCTCTCTTTGGTTTATAAGGTAAAGCCCAAGCAGGTTCCCCTACCACAAATGTCACAAAATTGATCACTACTATATCATTATTGCAAAGTGATCAGTCAGAGTGACAGATGGCTAATTGGCAAGTACAAGTGGTGCCTCCAACTGTTCCCTGGAAGAGCCTTGTTAGTAACCCTCAGTCCAACACCAGAAAGCTTGGATCACTGAGGTGGGAGTGACTGCAAGTTTAGATGGGGCACATAATAAATTCAATTACAGTATTTCATGTTTTTCTTTGTTATGGGTTAGTAATTAATATTTCAAGCTAAACAATGTCATTTAAAGATGAGCAGTGAATGAAGTTGCCTGGCATCAGATTGCTCCTTGCATCAAGTAAGGCTACATACTGTCCATCTATGCCACGAACAACTTCCCCCCCCTAAACCCCCAGTATGTGCAATGGGAACACGAGCAAGTCAACACACCCCTGTTGTAAACTGAAACCTGACATTTTTGATGACAGCATTTAACACAGCTCTTTGAATTTCATTTCCTGAGAATGTTTCAGCAAGTGAAGCTGAGTTATTTGTGCAAAACATATGCAAAAATGAGGCAAGCCCAGAAGATGTAATCATTTCTCAGAATCTGAGCAAACTTTAGTGGAAAAATGTTTGTAATTTTTCCCATGATGCTTGACAATTTGTGGCTGGGAAACCAGAATCTGCTTCTGAACATGGACAAGCAAAAGTTCAGGACAAATTAGTGATGGGAAGAGGCTTTTTCCACCTCCCAAATTGAACTTGTTTTTTTTTCTTTGCAGGTTCAAAAAGACAAGGAAAAGGAATTTTGCTTGTTTGTTTGGATGTTTTGATAATTTTATTAGGAAGTTATTTGCACATCCCGCTTTCCTGAAATTTCAGACATAAATTCAGAATAAAGATAAATAAAAAAAAAAAGTTTTTTTAGAATCATAGAGTAGTTAGGGTTGGAAAGGACCTTAAGATCATCTAGTTCCAACCCCCGTGCCATGGGCAGGGATACCTCACACTAAAC
>WYDI02041009.1:0-33192 GCA_009867235.2 Psittacus erithacus
GACCAAAAGTCAAAAACACAGCACTGCACCAGCTACTAAGAAGGAGAAAAATGGCTGCTACTGCTGAACCCAGGACACATAGTTTGACAGTCTTGGATTTTCAGTATAGTAAGAGTGATGAGAATTTAATTTTCATTTGTGTTCTTCTGCGTTGTTTGTTAGGTGAAGTTTCACAACAATAAAAAAGCATTCTTTGCTCAGAGATGTTGTTACAAAAAGGTATAGGTAGAATCACACCGAGTTCTGATTTAAATCTGGTTTTCAGTTATTTGTGTGTATACTTGCAAGGGCTGGTACTTTAATTATTGTGCATTTACCTAGCATAAGGTGTCTGAGATATGAAAATCAAGTTTACACTGTGTTTATTCTTACGCATTCTGATACAGAGGTGAAACTGTGTTTAGCTAGGTTATGAATGCTGTTTTCCCTGAGTTTTCTTTAGGTTGGGAACCAATGTGAGGCAGAAGAGTGACATTAAAGAATGTGTAGTGTCTTAACGGACAAGATCAGTGAGTTCTAAATATGCCTTGTTATACAAACTGGATTTCCATATCTAAGCAACATACAGGTTCTTTGTAGCAATTTCTTTTTATAGGAACGATGTAGTTAAACTTGTCACTCTTTAAATCCTTCTTAGGTTTTGAGGAACACAGAATTCTGTTTTAGTTTGAGAGGTTTCTCTTTTGTAAGGTGTTGATGGGTTTAACATTTATGAAATCTTTAAATGAGTGGTATCTTTCAAGATACTTAGAAGCTGAGATGGCTTTAGTCTATCAGATTTTTAGTTCACAGCGAAGCCTAATTTAGGCATACACATTGGAAACAAGAATGGCATATTACTCTGAAGTAGAGAAAAGAATGTGTATAAATAAAGTAACTCCTGTCCAAAATCCCAAGTAATGGAATTCTGAGTTGCTTTAAAAGGTAATAGAAGCGGCTTACCCAGAGAGCCAAAGAGGTTGCTTAAAATGTAGTTTTATGTTGAGATGTCACTGTTTTGATTGTATTAAACTTGGTACTGCTATGCACCTGCCCTTCAGAGTTCTTAACAAATCTGCATTTGTAAATCAGAACATTTCCAAGCAGTATTGTGTTCTCATATTATCATTGGCTTATATGTTTTAGTGTGCAGAAAAAGGACAGCTTTGTTTCCTTGCTGCTTTAAGGGTGTAGAAAGCTCTGCAATTAGAAAATTAGCAATTGGCTGCTGTTTTTAATTTTTTTCCCAGATTTTAAAAATTTCAGTTACTATAGAAATACAGATTTTTCTTGTTGTGGCCTTATAAAATGTTACCTTGTACTTTGGTAAAGAGAATCAAAAGCTGAATGAGACTACATTTGCATGAAAGGCTCCTACTGAATTCTCATTTGAGTTTTGTCACTCAGAGCTTAAGTTCATTTCTAGTCTAAAATTTTCTCTAATGTAATAATGACTAAATCAGGCCTCAGTGACTTGAACTGAAAGTGAAGATAAAGGGAGCGAACTGAGGAAAAAAGTATACAAATGGAAACAAAAATAATTGTACCAGAGTATGTATGGTTCATGTCTTCATAGAATCCCATGACCCATGGGGTAGGCAATCCCCGTTGCTGGAGGCAGACTTTTTAGTTAGCATTAGTACATGGGTATTTAGATTGAATTTGTCTTACCTGCCCTGCCACAAGATGGGATAACTTCTCAATTTCTTTTCTTTTGTTTACCTCATCTCAAAAGTTGTTTGTTTTTGTTTTTGTTTTTTTCTTTTTTCATCCTATACTTCTGGCAGATAAAGATGGTGTGTTCTTAAATCAGAAATTAGTAGCCTGAAATGCTTCTGAATTACTATATTTTTCATAGAATCATAGCATGGTTTGCATTGGAAGGGACCTTTAAAATCATCAGGTTTCAACTTCTCTGCCATGGGCAGGGATGGCTTCCCCTAGACCAGGTTGCTCAAAGCTCCATCCATCCTGGCCTTGGGCACTTCTAGGCAGAAGGCAGTCATAACTTCTCTGGGCAACCTGTTCCAGTGTCTCAACCCTCACAGTAAAGAATTTCTTTCTAATAACTAATCTGAATCTACCCTTTTACAGATTAAAGTCATTCCCCCTTGTCCTATTGCTACATGCCCTTGTAAAAATGTCTTTCCAGATTTATTGTAGGCCCTCCTCTGGTACTGGAAGGCTGCTAAAAGCTTTCCTCTGAGCCTTCTCTTCTCCAAACTGAACAAGCCCAACTCTCTCAGCCACTCTGCACAGGAGAGGTGCTCCAAAACCCTCTGATCATCCTGGTGGCCCTTGTCTGGACTTGCTGTAATAGGTCCATGTCCTTCTTATTTTTGGGGCCCCAGAACTGAATATAGTACTCAGATGGGGTCTAATGAGAGCAAGTAGAGGGGGAGAATCACCTCCCTCAACCTGCTGGTCATGCTCCTTTTGTTGCAGCCCAGGACATGGTTGGCTTTCTGGACTGGAAACATACTGCCAGCTCATGTTGAGCTTGTAGTGAATGAACACCCCCAAGTCCTTCTTCTCAGGGCTGGTCTCAGTCCAGTCTCCACCCAGCCTGTAGTTGTGCCTGGGATTGCTCCGACCTGGGTGCAGGACCTTGCTCTTGGCCTGTTGAACGTCATGAGGTTTTCCCAGGCCCACCTCTCGAACATGTCCAAGTTCTTCCCAGTGGCATCCCTTCCCTTCAGTGTGTTGACCGCACCACACAGCTTGGTGTCATTGGCAAACTTGCTGAGAGTGCACTCAATCCCACTGTCCATGTCACCAACAAAGATGTTAAATAGCTCCAGTCCCAGTAGTGACCCTTGAGGAGCATTACTCATCTTTGGTGTCCATCTGGACGTCGAACCATTGACCACAACTATTTGAGTACAACTGTTTAAGCAATTCCTTATCCACCGAGTGATCCATCCCTCAAATCCATGTCTCTTCAATTTAGAGACATGGATGTTATTCAGGACAGCATCAGATGCTTTTGCACGAGTCCAGGTAGATGGACTTGGACAGGTTTTCTCTGGATAATCCAAAAAACTACTTAAAAGTGCTTCTCCTTTAAAATTTGCCCTTGAGCATTATTAGTGTGGTCAGTAGGAAGAGGATTCTGCCACTGGAATGGGATTACTCTGGTATATCCTGAAGTCATTGCAAAGACTCCCCATGATTTCAGTGGGTGGGCCCTGGGATGTTGAGTGAAGAGGAGAGCTGGAAAGAGGGCTGAGAAGTAGCATGTTGTCTTTTTGTCATGAACTGAGAGTCAGTGTTATAGCCTTTGCCAGATAGTTTGAGTAGGTTAGAGAAGAGAGGAAGGGAAATAAAATTAAGGAATAAATAATAGAAGGGAGTATTATTTTTCTAGTTTTCTAGCTGTAGCTGATAAACCATTAAAGAGGTTTGTAGAGCAGTAGGCTTCTGAAGCTGCATGGGTGACTGGAAAGGGTATCTGCAGTGGTGCTGCTCACTCTTAAAGATGCCCATTTTTGTTAGTGTTTCTTGGGGAAGAAAACTAGACTTTTTGTTGTTTCATTACTCTAAATGAAAATAATAAAATGGGAAGCAAATAACTTCCTACTCTGCATGGGAAAACACAACCACCCCTAAATTTTTGCTTCAGAATATAAGGATATCTATTGAAAGCATAAACTGATGTTTAAGCAATTACAGTTCTGTAACTGTGCAATTAGGGTAAACACTGAAAAAGACTGTGTGTTTTTAATTACTGTGGGATGCTTTTCTTTGCAGGTAAGTGCTCTCTTTAATTTCAGAGTAAGAGTTGATTTGTGGTTTGTTTGCTTTTTTTTTTTTTTTCCCCTCTGTAGAAACATGAAGATACAGACTGCCCGTGTGTCATGGTTTCATGTCCTCATAAATGTAGTGTTAAAACGCTCATGAGGAGCGAGGTAAGAAGTCATGC
The DNA here is from genome assembly GCA_009867235.2 of Psittacus erithacus. Classification (NCBI taxonomy): domain Eukaryota; kingdom Metazoa; phylum Chordata; class Aves; order Psittaciformes; family Psittacidae; genus Psittacus; species Psittacus erithacus. Next base: position 3,902 of record WYDI02041009.1, read on the forward strand.
TCAGTGTTGTGCTGAAAAATTAAATGTATCTTTTTCGTAAGATCTCGCAAGAATTTTGCCAGAAGCCATTTTTTTATTAAAATGTGAGATCTAAAGAAAAGCTTTTTCTACCACACAGTTAAGTGTGATAACACCCAAATATTTTTAATGATTTCTTGAAAATCTATTTAAAAAGATGTAATTTCTGAGATTTGTGTTATTATTACACTTTGCTTGCCCAAGATTAGCGCATGTCTTTCCTGCTTTCATTTTTACTAGCTCTTCCCCTGCACTTCCCCCATTTGAAGCATTTGTTGAGCACAATAGAGCAGCATCTTGGGTAGTTAGCTTATCTTAAAATAGTGAGAGGGATTTAATATTTAGTGCGCATGGACAGGAGTTAGTAAAGACTAGAAAAATCGTATAAATGTGTAGAATCATTCAATGGGAAAACTTCAGTTATTATTAAGTCTCTTAAATTTGAGAAAAAATGACTGACACACAGAATTAGTGTAAGACACAGAGTAATATCAGTACAAAGTTCCAACAGCCAGATGCAACAATGCATGAAAATTTAATGTAGAGAAGCTTGTAGGAATATTATAAAGATCAGATTAAAACAAAAATGAATCTTTTCTTGTTTGAACAGATCTATGTTCTTGTGCATTAAACAATTTAAGTAGCTGTCGGAGTTGATGTGTTTATTTTTTTTTCCTAAAATAGAACTTATTCTCCAAGGATGGGGAAGAGCTTATTTAAGTCTTCAGCTCTCTTTAAGCCTCATTTAAAGAAAGTTAAGTTCCTGATCTGAGGATAAGCTTTTGTCTTTTCTCTGATACTGACTTTCTTAGTTGGATTTATAAGGTTTTTTCAGTTACACTTGTAAATTATTAATCGAGTTGTAGTGCACAAGGCACATAAGGCACCTACCAAACACAGGAGGGTAGTCTTTTCCCCCATGATAATGAAATACATGATGGATACTGTACCTCTTAGGAGAAACTGAGCAGCTAAGAAAAGAGAAAATATATATATTAAACCAGTTCTATGAGTGCTTTCTTCCATGTTTAGAGCCTGGTTCTGGGACACTTAGGCATATTCTTACATCTTCAGTGGTTACTTTGAGGTATATCTGAGTGCTAGTAGGAATTGACCCATTAAAGGCTGGGTTGTTACACATATAGTCAGAAGTGGATTCTGAAACCACCATTAGCAACAGAACTTTAAATAGTCATCTTGCCCTGCATCATCTGTTGCTGTATGCTGCTTCATTTTTTTCTGATACCGTGAAAATGTGATATTATTTAGCTGCATGGCTAGGGACAATTACTCTAATGTGGAAAATGGGAAAATGCCTGCCTAACAGTTTGAGAAAATTTTGTACTGTACAACAAATGACTATCTTACTGTAAATAGAAGGCAATTTTTAATGTTTAATTCATAACTCTTTGGCAGACTTCTAGTTTAAGAAGTTGAAAATGTGGCATTCTTGTGAAGCCTGTTGTACCACGTGTCTCTCTCTTATTTGGTCTTATTTTTTTTCTGAACCACCTATCTTGAAACTGCACTCTGAATTTCTGCAGAAAGTGCTTAGAACATAATAGGTGTATATCAGAGATGAGTGACCAATTTCGTCTTGGTATCAGATTTTAAAGTCTGACCTGTCTTTACCAGAACTATGTGTCCAAAGCAGCATTGGTTCACTACCTCTTTCCATGGAGGTGGATGAGCTGAGTCATGTGGGGCTTATGGTGTGGGAATTTCAAATGAGTTTTTGAAACCCAAAAGAGTGATGCCAGCTGAGGAGTTGCGCTCTAGCTCCTGTCTGCTTTGAGGGAAATATGAACCGCAGATCATGGTTTTGAACAGGGAGTGTTTATTGCACTATCCCTTCCAGAAATGGCTCTTGCTCCAACTTTTGGTCAGTTTGCATCCAGCTGCTGCCCTCTGTGCTGCAATGGCTTCTGTCTGTATATGTGTATATGCTTCTGTGAATTGGGTCATTTTTAAATGAAAAGTGGTCTGTGCTCATGATAATCCAGGATAGTGGAATAAATCTCAGTCTGTGAAAAATGCAGGCATTTTACTAATCGATTTTACTCCTGTGTACTGCATTTTCTTTAAAGTTACTGAACTGTACCTATTCTAAAACTCTGTCTGTTTCATACAGTACTTGTTTAGTCTTTTTTGTGTAACTTAACTGTTAAGTTCAGGCATGGAGAGAATTGCATGTTATGTTCTGAAAAATTGGTTCCTCATGAAATTAGTTTTAGAAAAAATGTACTTTACTACAGTGAAACTGATCTTAAGACTTGCTCAGAGCACCAGTAAAAAATCCCTTGTTGAGAAAAGATTAGCCATTCACTAAAGTCAAATGAAATAATACAAATAATAGTAGTGTGTTCTTTCTGTTCGCTTTTTTTAAATTGGGTTGCCTGCTGAAATAGTCTTCAGTAAAAGTTTCACTGTATATTAAATGTATCACACTGTATACTGTATGGGCATGTGCGTGTGGTTTACATATGTGTATATATAGTATTTGCACTTCAGACTGGAGAAAATATACACACGTGTATTGTATGTTCTGCAAATGGCACACAATACAAACATGATAACTTGTGCCCTTTGTGTTTTGAGCATTATCATGCAAACGTCTTTTGCCAAAACTCACATTTTTTTCCTATTGCAGTTGAATGCACATTTGTCAGAATGTATTAATGCCCCAAGTACCTGTAGTTTTAAGCGTTATGGCTGCACTTTTCAGGTCAGTATATAACAATTATACTTCCCAATTGATGAAAGTCTGCAAATAGAACCTAGCTCTTTGACGTGAAAGTTCTGGACTTCTGTAGTCTTGGTTAAGAAAGAGTGATCCAGTTGCACCAAGTGATTATGCAGCAGATGTTTGTTTTTGCATTTTAAAAATAAACAATATAAAAAGCCCACACATTCCTGCAGTGGTTTGGGAGTTCAGTTATTACGTGCATCTTGTTGAAATAGGAAGATGATATATTTGAAGAACTCTTAAACTTAGAATAAAAGGAAAGTTACTTTTGTTCTTCAGAAAATAGACTAGTAACTTCAGTTGTTCCTATGAAAATACATAATTTTCTTGAGCTAAGTATGTTTATATTTTCTCTCATTTGTGTGTCTTAGTATTTTTATTAAGGTTAAGCATAGGTTAACACACTTAACATGTATTTTTATGTGCATCCATATGTCTCTGTGCACATAGGTGTATAATCAAAGCATAGCTTGAAATTTAAAAAAAGAACTTGTAGGTTTTAATCCTGGCAATCCCTGCAATATTTAAAAAATAAGAAAGCCAGACCTCAGAGTTTAGTTCCAGTATTTTTATTCCAGTCTCTTCCAATATTCTCCTTCCCTTGTCATGTATCTTGGGGAATTTGGATGCTTATATAATGAAGAGATTAGGAACCTTCAGAAACCGCTGACAGGAAAACACAGAGTTTAACCAATAGTGTGATTCATTTGTTAGCCTATGACAACTTTGAGAGACAAAAACTGTAAGCAGCAACACTTCTCAATAAATTACTTCCTGCAGGTATTTCCAGGTTCTTAAATATGAGCATTCATCATTTTAAGAGTTAACAGTAATGCTCTTTGTGGTAGAACTGATCAATGCCGTAACCCTGCCCACTGTTATGTCGTATGTATTTGCCATTCATTTTATGTATGTATATGTGTGCATATATGTACATATATCCACATATATATTTTTTAGTAGTTTATATAGAGTACATACCTTGAGGATCATTGAAACCCTTTCAGTTGTTTTGCAGCATATCTACCATCAAAGCTAATATACTCTGCATTGCAAAACACTAATAGAAGTAGGTTTAATGCAGCAACATACAAATAAAGTAATATGGTCTGCATCTTATGTACTCTGTATATGATCTATGTGTGTTCTGTAAACTTTTTATATAGTGGTTATTTGTAACAGCATTTCTAGGTTGTGCAGAGGCAGCATATCCGAATATCATAGAGCAATCATGGTGACATCTTAAGATGACAAACTAGGCGTTGTAATATCTCTCAAAATAGTTTATAAAGCTGGTAGCTTCCAGTGATGATAAATTTATCTTAAATATTTGTCTTTAATACTCAGCTGAGGGAAAATTCAGTGCTTATGAAGCTGTTCATGAAATACAGCAGAAGTTTTAAATTACAGTTTGGGGAATTGGACTTTTTAGGTTTTGTATGACTCAGGAGTTTTATTGTGCTATATTTAGTGTAAAGCTACACAGAAGACTCTAAAATACAATTCATTTTGTAAATCTTTTTCATCTTTATTATCTCTGATGTATCAAGCGCAGTGGATGGAGATATATGGCAACTGTACAAAACACTTGCTATATTAAATGTGTTCCTGACTTTTGTAAATTCCTGAGTAGATTTCCGTTCTCTCTACAGTTCTACAACGTGCATCTGTGAACCAAAATATGTAGTGTTGGTTCAATGTCTTGACATACTCTTTCTTTATAGGTTTAAAAGGAGTGGAATTGGCTAAAATGTATAAATTCTTTGTTGTCACAGGGAACAAACCAACAAATTAAAGCACATGAAGCCAGCTCAGCAGTGCAGCATGTTAACTTATTGAAAGAGTGGAGCAATGCTCTAGAAAATAAGGTATATCTTCTACTCACTTCTAATTTTCATTGATTTCTTTAAATCATATAAAAGTACTGGAAGAAGCGCTATTTTTTTGGGTTTAACAGCTATTCAACAGTACAGCTAAAGTACTGGTAGGCTCCAAAAGCAGTCAAGCCATTTAGTGTATCTGGTACCTTTGTTATAACAAAATGCTGTGAGAAACTTGGCTCCACAACTCCATATGCAATTTTCCTCACTGGTAATTTAATTAAAACACTATCTTCATGTAGATAAAAAGTCCAGTATTAAATTTCCTCTCCGAGCTGCCTTCTTACAAAAGGGGAGGTTTCAAAAAGCTGTAGCAGCTATGAGCTGTATTTTTGCTACCTCAGTATTTTTCTAGAGATAACATTATTAGAAATAGCATGTAATAAACCAGTAATTTTATTTATTTTTGTTCTTTCTTGCTCTCCAAATTTAATGACCTGCAAAGGTTAATTAAATTAAACATACTATAGTTCCTGGGCATGATGATTTCTAGTTTTGTGGTAGACCACAATGAAGTTCATGTTGCAGTGCTTCCTTGGGACTCCTGCTTTTAGACTGTTTGCAGTTTGGAAAGTGTTGGAAATCATATCAGTATCGGCTATGATCTGTCATGTAGATGACTTAGCCATCTGTCCGCAAACAAAATTTAAGGCATTTGATACACAGATGCAAAACTTCAGAACAAATCACTGTTTTGAGTTTAGCAAACTCTGCCTCATAAGTGTATTCTTTTCTTGGCCTACAGTGATCCCTTGTGCATGGGTTTCCAGCAAGGTACTACAGCCACAGAATGTACAGTTTTAAAACAGAAGTTAACAGCAACATCAAAATAAGGTTTTGGTTTTTCGTCCCCAGCACATTTTGTCCCTGGACTGCTTGTTTTTGAACGTAAGGTCCCATGAGGAAACCACTGAACCTGGGAATGGTCTAGTGTAGGGCTTTTTGGGTTTGTTTGTGTTTTTTTTTTTTTTTGTTTGGGTTTTTTGTGTTGTTTGGTTTGGTTTTTGTTGGTTTTTTTAAAAAAAAAAATAATTATTTTTTTGTTGTTTTTGTTTTTTTAGGTAGAATTTTAGGTCTTAATTTGATGATCAATAACTACTTAAGTTTGCTTTTGCACGTGAATCTCTTTGCTAATGTAGGAACTGTACACTTTTTGGTTTTGACAGATACAAATTCATATCCTTAGTTCTTTTTTCATTAGGCTTGATTAAAACTATACAATTTATTTTACATCATAGGAAAAAAAACCCACAAGTTCCCTGTGACTTCCAAATAGACTGTTCTGCCTTTTGTCAGCGTCCTGAGAGGTTCTTTGTCATTTGGAAAATGCCCAGCAGTTCTATGTTTGTCTCTCAATAGAGCTAAGAGAATATACACTTTACTACTGTTATGTTCAATTTTTGCTTTAACTTTCATTTAGGACATAACTTCTTATCATTGTTTGTCCATTTATATATATATTTTTTTTTTTTTTTTCCTTTTCACTTCCTGCTTTGTAGACTTCTTCCTATTCATAATAAAGAGTTGAATCACTGGAAATCCCAAGACTGTGCCAAGTTACCAGAATAGCTAACCACATATCATATGTCAGTGACTTTATTTGAGAGAAGGGTAACAAAATGATTGTAACTTTATTGTTGTTCTCCTCTTTGAGAAAAAATGAATCGACAACAGTGCAAAGTTAGTTTAGCTGATGAATATCACAGAAACCTTGGCCCTGCTGAAGTCAGTGGAAGTCATGTTGGTTTCTGTAGGGTCAAGATTTCATTTTGAGTACTCACTGTGATGTGTATGGAGGAAAAAGGAGAAGTTGGCTGCTCCCAAGCACCACGTTCTTTAACAGTGCTTGTGGATTATGCAAACTGAAAGTCTTCAGAGCTGCAAAGCTGGTGTTACCAGTTTAGTATTTTAATGGTGCTGTTGGCAAAGAACAGTAAGAGAAGGTCAAATGTAAAATCTTGAATCAGAACCTTGTGGGGCAAGTTAAAATTTCATGCTTTGTTCACTCTGTGATGGGACAGACTGAGCTCCCTCCCACGGGTTTTGTGATGTTGGAAATAATAAGTTGAACATAAGTCTCTCTTAATGTGACTGTCACATTCTTAAAGAAATGTGGTGTAAACTTTTCTCTTTTTTAATACATGAGTTAAATATAGGGCCTTTTTAATCCATTTCTTTGTGGCGTGAAGTTTCTTCCATTCTTTTTTAGTAAGCAGTAATAAGGAATAGCTAATCTGAAAAACTGCAGAATAGAGCATGCTTTGTCCTAGCAATATTTAAAGTAGGACAAGGAAGTAAGGGAAGTTGAATGATGCAGTTTGTAAATAGATGCTGTTTCCTTTACCCTGTTTTAACTAGAGTTCCAAAGACTTACGTCAGATGCAATTAGGAGATTATATTTAAAGATTTCTTATTCACAAATTACCACCTAACTACAGTTACTAACTTAGCAATGACAGATGACTAAGGGCTGCAGGACATAATTCTTTTTTTCTTGCGTTCTGTAAAACTGCGTGGAAAATCTCAGTACAAGACAGGCCACATTTTATAACTCAGTACAGAAATGGAAATGCAATGCTAGTGACACAGAGTGTAACTGCCTTATGACTGGGAGGCCTGGGGAGGAAACAATGAGAAAAGGGGAATGTAAAGATCACAGTTAACTAAAGAACTCTGATTCATTAAGGAAAAGGAGGATGCAAAAAATTAAAAGTGGCTACCCAGCAGATCTGAAGTATGTGGGCGGCAAGGATGCTGATTTAAATTTAAGCTTGTTCTTGAAAATTTTCTCTAGTACCCTAGCCACGCATTCCTTCAGCCTCAGGATTGTTTCTTTCTCTGCAGTGGCAAAAAGTAGCTTTGTCTTATTTCTATTGAGCCTCTTCTGCCAGTTTTTCCATATATAAAATGGGGAACTAATGTACGTGCGTATATGTACACATGCTATGTTATATTGAAAAGTAGATACCTATGTGTTATGGTATCTGTATTTTTGGGCCTCTGCCTGAACCTGCTGAATGCCTATGGACTTTGAAAGTCTTGTCTAGTTTAGGCTAGTATAGAGATTGAAATTATTTGCCCTTTTAAACAGGCTTGCTTCTTGAGTCTAGGAATGTGATTCGATAGTAGTGATATCTAAGTGATTCGACTGTGTCTTATTAGAGGGCAGTTAAGGTGGTGGAATTCTACAGTGGTATCTACATCAGAAGTGTGGGTGGCATGATCTCAAGATAGCACCTGTATTGGTAGTGGTGGTATAGATTTTTGGGAGGAACATGAAATGAAGCATCCAAGTGGTCTTAATGTGGAGCATTTATCAAGATTTTCCGGGGTCAAAAATGGTGCTGCTTCTTATCCATATAAAGATCTATCTGTGGAACTAGTCAGGACATTTCCAAATGTAGTTTTGTGTCAAGTGTATTTTCTCTTACGTTTTTGCCACTGAATAATCTTGCCTGGGGAAGAATAAGACTTTTTTTTTTTTCTTTTTTTTAAGAAAAAAAGCAAGCCACCACCACAAAGCAGCCCCCTTCCTCAAACCATATTAATGAGCAGAGCACAAAATACTGTGACAGAATCTTTACTGTATTACTTTCATCCCCAAGGAATAGATATTATATGATATTCTTCTAACAAGGCTCATGTTTTAACATCAGAATGAGTCACTAATGAATGAATTCATAAAATGTCGATACAGAGAGAGATTATAATCCTCTGCCTGTAGTTCTTTAGTCTTTTGTGCTAGTAGGCACCGTTGAATTTTCCTTCAAATACATGGATCCCTTCTGCATTCACTCATTTCAGGAGTTTTCATCACCATATTTTGTGAAGCCAAGCCAATCCCGTGCAGATGATGTTTTTCCTTAAATTTGCTATCAATCAGGATAGATTGTGATAGGTGGGGAACTCTTCCCGACCAACTTTTCACCTGCTCAGCTTCTCTGTGGTATCCCTTCTGTACTGGGCTTGAGTTCTTTACACTTATCTAGAGCTAAATAGGTTGATTCTTCCAAACTCCAAGCAACTCCCAAGTCAGTCATTGGAAACCAGGAAACCAAGCCATTAAATAACAAACTGAATAAAGAAAATAATATGCTTAGAGACAAGTTATTTTGCTGTTTGTGTATCCCATCTGCACTTTCATTAGCCAAAGTTGTACCAGTACCACACTGTGGAAGTGCAGAAGTAGCTATCAGAAGGTTTGGGTTTGTTTATTTATTTATTTATTTATTTGCAAGATATGAGAGAGATTTTACTAGGATCTCCTCCCTTTCATATGTGTAAGATAGTTTAAAACTAACAAAATTATAGGTATTTGTAATAAACTTTGGCAGGAGTAATTGTAGAATTTTTTCCAGGTGGCCTTGCTCCAGAATGAAAGTTTGGAAAAGAACAAGAGTATACAAACTTTACATAATCAGATTTGTAGCTTTGAAATAGAAATTGAAAGACAGAAGGAAATGCTGCGGAATAATGAATCTAAAATACTTCACTTACAGGTAAGAAATTCAGAATCTCCCCATTGAAGCAGAAATGGTAGTAGCTTCTGTTCTGTGCCTTTACACTTGTAAAGTTAGGTGTTCCAATTAAAAAGGGGGGGAAAGAGTTTACCCTATTATAAAGCTATTGTGATTATTTCCCCTGCCCCCAGTCAGTAGCTGGCTGGTCTGTTGGAGTCAGATACTTCACTAAAACACTGCAGCTGGCTAGCCTATGTTAAAACAAAATGCCTTGTTTAAAAAGGGAAAAGATTGAAATTAAAATAGCAAATCTTATCTGAGGAATAATCGTAACTTTTTTGACTTCTCTACAAAAAATAACTGCTTGAAGAACTACTGTCAGACTGGTGAGATCATTCTGGTGTGGAATTAATCCAGATGTGGTACAATGCATTTGAATCCATGTTTGTTGTCCTTCATCTGAGGAAAATATATCTAATTATTCCTTTTCTAGTAGGTCTGAGTTTCTTATTCTGTGGTCTGAATCACCTGGCTACAAGCCAGCATCAGACTAGAAATTTTCTGGATGCTCTAGTGTGGTGCTTAGCCCAAGCTAAAATTCTTTACTTTACATTCAGAGCTGTCTTGGAATGTGGATGCTGGGTATTTTGTGCTAGCTTGCGTGATACTAACCACAATTAGGGAAGCCTCAGGAGATATTTAACAAGCTATTGTGAAAGTATCATTTGCATGTTATTTTAGTATGTCTCCTGCTAGAATATCAGATAGTTGTTTCAGCATTTAGCTCAAATGAATGTAAATAAAATGATCTTTACTATTCACTTCACATGAAAATACAAATGTTGATACTCAAGCAAGATCTAGTTATCCAACCTAGAGTAAGGCTAAATTCAAAGGATAGCACATTCAAGAGCGCAGTGTCTTGAGGCCCTCAATGTTGATTTATAAGGTAACCTTTAGGTTTGGCAACAGCAACGTTTCTCTTTATAGCGCTTACTGCTTTCCATGTTGTGCCCACGTAGTATTCAGTTTAGGCTGCCTTAGTCATTGTTCTTCGGTCTTATGACAGTCTGGGATATGGCTGCATACTTACAATATTGCATTCTGACACTGGGAAGCTAATCCTTGTATGTACTGATATTGCTGATTGAATCTACCAGAAGGTAAGTTAATTTGTAAGCCTGGGGTTTTTACACATGCTGTCTCAATAACCAGTGATGAAAAAATGACTGCTACTGCTGAACCCATGACAGAGGGGAAGTGGCAAACACATAGAACAGAGTTTTTCATGATTGCCTTGATGGCAGATTGCAATATCTTTGATTTCCTCGAGCTGTAAGTGTTAGCAAAATCAATTTTCAAATGGTTTATGTTTAGAAAAAAACCCGCAGAACAATGTGGTTGTCAGATTCCAACAGTAGCTTTTTGGTGGTAATAAATACTAGAGAGGATGAGTTTTGTTGGGTTTGGGTTTTTTTGTTTTTTGGTGGGTTGGTTTTTTTTTTTTCCGTTTCTCTTTCTTCTTCCCCCTACCCCTTTTACTTCTTCTCACCAGCTATTTTAGTTCAGTTATTTTAAGCCAAACCGTGTTTTACATCCATTTCAACCTGATTCCTTCTCCTTACTGTAACTTCTGGTTCAGTCAGGTTGCTAAGGGCATCCTGGAAACACACCTCAATATAATTAGCCTCTTTCTGTTGCCCACTAGATGCTGAAGGAATTGGTTACCTGTTGTGAGCCATTCTTTTTCCAGGTTGTGTTCAACAGCCATGACTTTATAAGAGCCACAGATATTTCCAGTGTAGAACTAGCCATTTCAGGTCTGGGCAAGCAATGCTTGCCTAGTCCCCCAGGTCCTATAGCATGCTAATAATTTCTAGTAACTTTTTGGTATTAGTTGTCATGTAACCTTCTTTGGCTTGAGAACAGCTGTTTCACTGAGCACAACTGGCATCATCCACACTGTGGGACATTTAACACAACTAGTGCATCAGAAGTGTCCGGGCACTGCCAGGAGCCTCAACCTTGAGATGTTTTGATTCAGATTCATGTTCTATATACTGCTCTCCAGGGAAAGTATTTTTACTAAGAGAGTATGTAAGATACTTTTTCAACTGTTGTCTTGTGGATAGGAAATTTGACATCCAGCATGCAGTGTGGGTAAGAATATGGAAGGATGGTAGTGAGCAAAGTCTGAAGCTGAGTGTGGGCATGAGGTACTTCAAGACAAAAGAAGCAGTGACCATATCAATATAGAATAATTTGATTGGTAGTACATTCCTTTAAAGGAGGAGGATGCATGATTTGTTTTCCTAGTCAAGTACTGCCTTTGATTCCTTTTTCCAGTGTGTTCTTTAGCTTTTTTTTTTTTTCCACATCAGTATCTCCCAGCATGAGGGATGTTGACTCCCTGTAAGGCAAAAAGATAAAGATCCCAATGCTTTTTAAAAATGAGTTCAAGTCTTATTTCTGATTATTCTGTATCCCTTGAATTCTTATGAAGAGGTACAGGAGATAAAATACTACATGCTTGCCGATGTGTAGTAGAAGCAGCTAAAACCAGAATTGTTTCTGCATGTAGAAAGGTAGAATATTGCACACAGGGTGGTGGAGAGAAGCTGGTGCCTACATGCATCCCAAAAGAATAGCTTACAATTCTTCTGCATCTGTACCATTTTCCCAGTTCATCTAAAAATGTATTTATTCGTTTTGTGTAACACTGTGTTAGTTCCAGGAGGTCCCAGTTTGAAATTAGAGCATCTCTGTGCTGAGGCACCGAACAAACCCATAACCATGTTACTGTTCTTGCCTTGGAAAGTTCATTTTTTGTGTGAGTAGAGGAAAAAGATCAGACTTGGGCACAGCTTGAGTTTACTGCTGCATGTTAACTGTGAACTAATGGATGAATCTTGTGGCTTGGCTCTTACAATGTTCATTCAGGCCATTCTATGGTGTGTTTCCTTTTATATGTATAGCTAGCAGCCCTTTCCTGTCTTATTTTATGATTACTATCAGTCGAAGTGATGAAAGAGAGTAACTATGTTGGTAGCGGATGATTTGTACATCCAAGCAAGTTGTTTTATCTACTTGATAGGATCATACCCCTGTATTTATGATTCAGTACGCAACTTTCATTCACAAAGCTGTAATTTTGCAATGTGCTTGTTTTAAAACACTAATATAGAAATAAAGAGTTAATCTTGAAATGTGTTAGATTACTCAGTGGTTTTGAGATGCAACAAAATAAAACACTCCTAGAACATGATTTGGCTAGCTGGCTTATCAAATTGACAGCCTTCAATTAATCGTTATAGACTTTCAGTATATCTGAAACCACATGATTAAAAGCAAATGCCTAAAAGGGGAAATGAAGGTTTCATGAGGCAGAAGGGTTTTCCCCATCAGTGGGGAACATCAAATCCACATGGCTAACCAGAAGGCAAATGCAAAATAACTTTATTTTCTTGTTTTGTACTCAGCTGCTGCTTTTTTTAAGAAAGAAGTGAGAAATCATTTTTACACATGTTGGCACTATATGATGATAAAATGTAAAGTTAGACTTGAAATTTAACTGTAGGTGGTAGCAAAAGTAGTTTCTTGTCTTAAATATTTCTATCATGTGAACTTCACAACTGATTATGGGGTTCTGGCTAAAATTCCTGCTAGTCCAAATTAGCTGTGGTAATGTGAGTGCTGTGTATTTCTTCCATCAGATTTGAGGCAGACTAGGAAATATGTTCTCCTTTATATTTGTACTGTACTTGAGGTGCTTGCAATGTTCCTCTTCCATAGAATACCAGCCTTCCTATATTTTTTTTTCTTGAGTATTATGTTTTATGCCTTTCCAAAAGCAATTGTATGGTGTTTGTTTTTCTTAACATGCATCAACCAACAAGCCCCTTCAGCATGCATGGCTTATTCAGTTTAGGAAATAATGGTGGGTATTTTAAAAGTGCTTAAGTGGACAGAAGTGGTAGTTTTGCTTACATTCTTGAGGGCTTCTGCTATGGTTATGGGCACATAATAACTTAGGCTTTGATAGTGACTTATGTAAACTTAGAGCTTGCTAATGCTTATGTATCCGCACGTATACATACTGCTGCTCCATGTCTGCAAGGGTAAGTTATTTTGCTGTTACCCAAGGATAAACACAAGCACATAAGCAGCCATTTGATTCACACCATGGTAAGTTCTTGTGCCCATGCTTTGTTGCTTGAGTACTTTGACACAAAACCCAACAAGTATCAGCCCATAACACCAAGACATTCAGAATACTGTTCTTGTGTTGAAGGTTTGTTTGGTTTTTTTACTGAAATTTAGACAAGCACAGTTCCTTTTCTTTTAAATAATTGTGTTGATAATTCCGATAGTGCTCTAATATTAATACCTATGCAGCAATAAATACAAGTGTTCTATAAAAACTTGAGCTAGTCCTCTAAATTTTCAAGGTTTTTGTTATTAGAACAGTTGACATCAGCGAAACTTGTTTGTATTGAAAATGCATCTTGTTGTTCTATAATCCCTGTTTAATTTGCATAAAATAATGTATTTTTGTTATTTTAACTCTTATCTGTTTTATAAAGCGAGTGATAGACAGTCAAGCAGAAAAACTCAAAGAACTGGACAAAGAAATCCGTCCCTTCCGACAGAACTGGGAGGAGGCTGACAGCATGAAGAGCAGTGTAGAATCCCTCCAAAACAGAGTGACTGAGCTGGAAAGTGTTGATAAAACTGCAGGGCAAGGAGCGCGAAATACAAGTAAGCGTAAGCACAATGGACAGAAGTACTCAAGCAGTGCTGTCAAGAGAAGAATGGTGTCCTTTGAATGGCACTCCCATTGTTATTTTTGTGGATGCACCAATACTGCTGATTCTTCTGATTTTATTTATTTTTTTTTTTAAATAAAACTGCAGTCCTTCTGAAGCATTGCTTCCGCACTGTTTCTTAGGCTTGACCCTTGTCTTTTTTGTTTTCTTGACCTGTATCTCGATTACGGTGTTAGTTCGTTATAACTAGTTTCTCAGTCAGTCTTTGACATCAAGTAGCTCAGCAGCTTCTTTAAATACAGTATTGGTATATTGAAGCAACTCTTCTCCCGCATGAATGGATCAACAGTATGGTTATCCACCTGTGAAACCACCTGTCCTGATATCTGTTAGAGATATATTTGATCCAAAGAAGACTGTAAGATCTGCTTCAGAATGAGGTTATTGTCATGCTTGCTGAATGATATGAAAACTTGCATTTAGCAAGATAGTGTAGGCCCTATGTAAGTGTTTAAATTATTGGTAAATCATTTAAATCATTAAAAATAAATAATTAAATGATTAACATTTAATTAGATCTGTATAAAACAAATCTTCCTTAAGAACTTGTCTGCATCTCAGTGCTCTGTGTTGGCCAGTTTTGCCAGTGTGCAAAGAGAGGGAGTAACCTTCTCACATGAGGGAAAGGGAAAATTAAAAACAGACCTTCCTCCAAACTAACTAAATTACCATAAAATACAGAGCTAAGCTTCAATTTTAGGGGGTTTTATGATGCACTTTAGACATGGTAACAGCACTGCACTTCTGAGACAAGTAGTGTCTGAGAAGGATATTTTGAGTGATCAGTGGTGCTTCTGAATTTCAAAGGGATTATGTAGGATGTGTGACCATTTCCAAAGACTTCACTGCTAATAGCAATCTGCAGGTAATGCTACCAAGTCATCTGTCAAAAAAGGGAAGCCTCTACAGTGACATCACCAGACAAAATTTCTGTTAGATCATTTGAATATTTGACTTTTTCCAAATGTGTGTTTAACACCTATGTTTGTAAGAATACTAGCTGGCAAACTATTGTCTGGACGTTGCTTCATAAGTGGCTAAACACACTTTGGTTATTGAGGAAGAAAGTGTTTCATATACAATGTATGATTGATTTTCACAGTCTTCTGAAAAAAAACCCAAACCAAACCTGCTTTTTCTCACCATAGTCCCTTCCATTTTCTTACAGGCCTGCTAGAGACACAGCTGAGCAGACATGATCAGATGTTGAGTGTTCATGATATCCGTCTGGCTGACATGGATCTCCGATTCCAAGTTTTGGAAACTGCCAGTTACAATGGAGTATTAATTTGGAAAATTCGAGATTATAAACGTCGGAAGCAAGAGGCAGTCATGGGGAAGACCCTGTCCTTGTACAGCCAACCCTTTTATACTGGATACTTTGGCTACAAGATGTGTGCCAGAGTTTACCTTAATGGAGATGGCATGGGAAAGGGGACGCACCTATCACTGTTTTTTGTCATAATGCGTGGAGAATATGATGCGTTGCTTCCTTGGCCGTTTAAACAGAAAGTGACTCTCATGCTGATGGATCAGGGACCATCTCGACGTCACTTAGGAGATGCTTTCAAGCCAGATCCAAACAGCAGCAGTTTCAAGAAGCCAACTGGAGAAATGAACATTGCGTCTGGCTGCCCAGTCTTTGTGGCTCAGACTGTTCTAGAGAATGGAACGTATATTAAAGATGATACTATTTTTATTAAAGTCATAGTGGATACATCAGATCTACCAGACCCCTGACATACAATGGGGGAGGCAGATTAAACAGAAGACAACTCCAATTGGGGGTTTTGTATCAGTTTGTCTTCAATCAGAGGTCCTAAAGCTCACAGAACCACCTTGTGGAACAGATGGAAGAGTTTGAAGGCATAACTGCATAGGGTCCAATTGCGAAAGTAGCAACACATTAAGAAATCATACCATGGTATATTTTTTAATAGAACTAGCAACACTTAAGCTCTGAAGAATCACTTATCCCTCATGAGGATAATGATTATGATCAGAGAGGATTTTTTTTTTAACTTATTAATGATCTAGTCAATTGGAGGTGAAAAGACATATACAGTATGTGCTGAATAAATTACTGACTTTTATTTCATTAAGCTAGAATACAAAAACAAAAACTTCACACGTGGGCTAGCTGGAAATTGTCACATGTTAAAAGAAGAAATGAAGTAATGTTGCAGTTATGATATTATTTGAAAAACTGAGGTGCAATCTTGTCTGAAATATACTATATTGTCTTTTTAAGGCCTCATCTGGTCTCTGTTTTAATAATTACTTTGTCAGAAGATGTTGGAAAAGTATCCGTGTCTTCTCAAAAGTATCTGAATCAAAATCATATTTTTATTTAAAGTTCTATTGTTACGGAAAACATTTTATTTTAAAACTATTGATAGACTGATATTTCTTGGAAGAAAAATAGAAGATATCAAACACTGGTTATCACTTGTGATAGGAAAAAAACTATTCAATTCTGTTATTTCTCTTTAGAAATGTAAACCTACAATATATGTCGTAGTTAATGACACTATTTCAAAATTAAGGAAAAATCACTCATGGATGCTGTGCATCATTATCAGATTTATAATTGTTTTCACCCTAAAATAGGGCATTTGTTGAACTTTGGAGTTCTAAACGGAATCCTGTACATTTTTTAAAGTTCTGCCCCATGCTTTCCAAACAAGCTATATATGTTGCACATTATGCTGTCAGCAGTATATAGTATTTTCAGTATTGGGGAGGAGGATTAGTGCTGAAAAAAGCCTGTATGTTCGTTCTGTAGCTATTGCTTCTTTAAGGACAAATCAGCAATGTCTTAATACACTGATGGTGGCTTGCATGCATATATGTGCCTTAGATGTGCTGTGCTGCTTATAAACCATAGCTTTTTATTCAGATTAATTCTGATGTATGAAATGGTAGTTTAATTGGACATCAGGCATAATGTTTAGCCATGTCTTCAGAGCGCTTAGGTACCTTGTGATGTACAAAATAGAAGCCAAAGCCCATTTCTTTGGCTTCTGGAGCTTCTATGACTTGGCCATGGTGGAATCCATCTTATTCAGGTGCCAAAACATTATGCTCAGTGCTCCTATGGAGCTTGGACTCGACAGTCTCCATGGCCCCTGTGAAGTCAGGCGACATTTTTCCTCTTAATGCCTGTGGTTGTAAGGTGGCATCACTTGAAACGGACCCATCTAAGAACTCTGTGAGGCTGTGAATATATACACTCATTACAGTTTTTCATAGCAGACAAACATCCTAACAGGGAATGCATGTGTTTCTTTCTTAAAACAGCCTGAACTGTAGTAGAAAGCATTTGCTAGCCCTGAAACATGCTGATTGCAACCTGCTGTGTTCATCTGCTTCTATTTAATAGCCTGTGACAAGCAAGTCTAGAGACATAGCCTGACTGTGGTGCTCTTTAAAATCTAAGAACTGCTTAAGCAGAGCAGACTTGCACCATTGTGTTTTTAGCCTATGTGGGCTTAAATGAAAACGTTGCATCTCAGCCTTTAATGTCAGGATGTGTCAGTTTTCTGCTTTTTGAGGCATAGTCACAATTTTTGCAGTTGAATTCATGCCTTTGTATTTCAGCTTGTTTTTGCCGTTGTCTTTTTTGGCTGTGCCTTCACACTCAGTGCCTGCAAGAAGTATTTATGAATATACAATGCATGCTAAGTGGTCTTCATGGGTTTTCTAGGCACCTGCTAGAATACTGCCTGCTGCTGACTGTCGCAACTGTCAGCCGCAGCTTGTCTTCCTTTTCTTGCCTTCCATTGTCCAGGTACTGTACTCCCTTTATGGTACATTGCTGTCAACAGATGCAAGCTCAAAAATGGAGGCATATGCTAGCATTTAATTTCTAGCACAGAAGGGAGGATGTTCTGCACACGAGATAAATATCTATAGGTATACCCGCATCTATATCTATAGATATAATTGTATGGCACTTGGCAGTTTTATGCAGGCTGCATAAGCAAACCCATCACTTATGCTTTAAGGCGAAGGTTCGTCCAACTTGTGTCATTTTAATAATTGTGAATGTAGGCAGCTGAGCTTTTGTGTTTGTGCATCACAGAATTTTACTGAAAACAGGATTCCCAAGTGGAAATGTCCAAAGGACTCTCCTCCCATTGCTAATGCATGTCTTGTAAACTTAAATGAAACCTTTTGGCCATCTCAGAACAGTTTATATCCTGTTTCAATCTGGGACTTGGAGGAGATTTCTAGAAAAAGCAGGGCCAGCATATTCTGCAGATTTGTGACTACAGTTTCCAACTCCTGTGACTGCTCTTCTAAATCCAGGCTCTTTAAAGGAGGAGGAAAAAGGTGTTTCCAGCCTTTGTGATTGAAAGAGGACTTTGAAACATACAAAAAGTGTAAACTATTAGGGAAGTCTTCCTGAGTCTGCACACAGCCTAAACTAGTAGCTTTAAGAGATCTGAATATCTCCTCTTAATGGGATATTGACTCAGAAACTTCATAGAGAAGTTTAAATATGAACACTCCTAAATATATTAATGCCGATCACTGTAGCAGAAACATCAGTCACTGTTGTATTTCACAGATCTCTATGCTGCTTTCCACATCTCCCAAGTGCCAAAAGCACCAGCTGCCAGAATCTTCAGCTTCACTTGGGCAGCTTTTATAATGCAGTAATGTGCTATCAATATAAAAATATTTTTGCATATGTGCTTTTTATCACAGTTAATAAAATGGAGGCCTACTGCACTTATTTTTTAAACTACATGAAGCTGCCAGAGAATTTCCAGTTTGCCAGCCCTGCGTACTGTGAAATCCAGGATCTTGCTACACAAATGTAGACACCGCCTGCTGTGGAATACCTGAAGCCTTGACTGTAACACTCCTTTCTCCGCGGAACTCGCGGGCCATCTCTATAGAGTTCTTACTGTGTACATAGAAATCAGTTTTGTCTGCTTTCCAGCAAGGAGTATGTAGCATTTTGTGAAAACAAGGCCACAAAAAGATACCTGGTGCTTTACTCAACACTTTAAATTATTTAACTTTTCCTCTCCTCATTGAAATGCCCTTTGTCTTTTTCTTTCTGTATGTTCCTGACTGAGCCATCCAAAGTTTTCTAGGGACTGTCTGTTCAAAGTGATTCATGGGGCAACAGTCTGCCCTCACATATACTCGAGAATCCCAGCTAACTCCTCAGTGGGTATTATTGCAAGGGGGTACAAGAGTATTGCATTACTTTGAACAGAGTTTCTTCAACAGAACCTTTTTTTCCTCTGCTTAGTAATTCTTAGCAACACACAACTGAAATCTCTTGCTGGTATTGTTTCTTAACAATGACACTCTGAGTTATGTACAAGCTTCTTCCTTTTCCAGCCTTCTCTAGGGAGATTCCAGTGTGTGACAATCTGGATGTTGCCCTTGTTGTACACTCTTCAGCATAGGATGAGTGTGTCTGTTACCTAGAAAGTCTTGAATTCTAAACAGGATGAAACTATTTAGGTGTTTAAAGACCAACCTGTGATTATGATGCATGACCACGTCTGCATTACTTCTCTGATCTAATTAAAGGGGTCTTGTTTCAGTTACTATCTACGTGGTACACCTTCAACTGCTGACTTACAATATGCAATGTTGATTTCAGCCTTGTACTGTAAATGTTTTTCACAAAGAGAATGTGCAATAGGAAAACAGGATGATTGGTGGCATAGTTTTGACAGAAAAATGTGGGTAACATGCTAGCTTTCTTAGGAAATACAGTTTATTTCCTTTCCATTGGGTTTTCCTACTTGGAAAAGGAAAGTTGAAGATACGTGCCTGATTCTGTGCCTGGTGAATTTCTCAAATGCAAGGGTAATAGAGATATGTGTTAGTTGTAATTTAAGTGTTGAACCCATGAATGTTAAGTTGTGATTGTATCGCTCGTGTTTCTCCACGTACCACAATTACAGCTGTTGAGATGGAGTTTAAAAGCTACCACCTATTTGTATCTGTATTCCATCACGTGGGATAGGCATTTCATCAACAATGCAGGGCTTCTGTTTTCTTTCATTTTTAAAACACTGGTGCTGCTTTGTCCAAGACAGAGAAGTGTAGAAAGTGACAAGAAAAGTTGCCTGTACCACGTAATAGTGAAAAATGTGACTGCAGAATTGATGCCTTGATATGATTTAACTATGCAAATATACAAATAGGTGAAGGGGGAAAATTCTTGGGTTGCATACCTAATCTCTTAGTTTTTGCTCTGGAAATTACTCGTACGTGTGTAGGTACATACATAATACACACAGACATGCATGCACATATATATGCAAAGTCTTTTTTTTTTTTTAAAGTAGAAGTGATGAAACAAAACCCTTTCCTCCACGTTATACTTGACTGATTGGTGCAAATATAACTTGCTGCTGCTAAGGGAGGATCTTGGCTAAGGGCATACTTTGGATTTGCATCTTCCAGGTTTGAAGACCTGTATAATAGCAAACAAACAGTTTGTTTAGCCTTTCTGAAGACCTTGGAATGTTATCTAGGGCACATGTCCTTCCTCATACTCTTCTAATTTGGAGCTTCCTGTATCTTGAACAAACACAACGATGGGCAACTTGTTAATTGCAAATTCTTTCCTTTAATTTGGGAACAAAAGATATAAAAAGCAGCTGGACCTCTTCCTGGAATTCCTATCCTGTTCAGTCAATACCTCTATATCCTGGTTGACCTAGAAATCATAGCTACTGCAATAAAAACAGTTGGTTTGAGAACTGAGTCTGAGAGTTGGTTTTAGTGCTATGTGCAGCATAGGAAGCACTTTGCATTTGTGAAGATGTTCTTCTTATTGCAAGTGCTATTTGTCTTTTCCGGAAAAAGGAAATCAAGGATGAGTTGTGAAGTGACATGACCAGAGTCACAGAAGGAATCTTCTGGAGCTGGGACTGAATGAGAGGTTGCAGTTCCTAGTGTTATCTTCAAATCACTAGGTTTTACTCTTCTAATACATTTGTCCCTTAAAGGAACTGAAAAACAAGTTTACATACTTTAAAAGACCCACATCAGGACAGAAAGGGCTAGAATTAAACATACAAGCTGTCGTGATTTGGGGTTGTACATGTATGGTAGCCCAGACGTTGCTCACTACTTGGCGGTGCTTTGCACGGCCTGCAGAGTGGAAAGCCAGTGCAATGTGTCAATAGCAGCAAATGCCCTGCTTTATTTGTTTAGAATCACCCAACAAAGTTAAGTCTCATTTGATGCTCCTCTTAAAATGGTATTGTCTCTCAGTTAAAGTGAAGTGGGTTCTTCTTTGTTCTACCAGCCTGTAGTGTGACTGACCATTTCTTTCTTGTGGGGCTTTCTCCTTTTTTCTTTAAACCAAAATATGGAGGGCTTAATTCTTTCCTGCCTCTTAATCCAGGCCTTTGCTGAGAAGCACCAGGTAGGAAGTTGTGGAAAACTTTGGACTGCTGATTCAGGGACATCCTCTTAAGATACAGAAGAGTAGAGATATACAACATGTAAGGGATCTGGCTATTCCAATTTCTCTTCTAATTTATGGTCAAGACTGCAGCTTGTGTCTTCCATTTCATGATCTTAGTGTAGATACTAGGCTGTGTTTGTTTAGGTTTTTTTTCTCTCCAAGTTAGGATTAGTTCCTTAGGGTTCAAATAAGTTCTAAATTTCACAGAGAAGCACCTGAACCAAAATCCTGGATCCAAAAATCCCAGACTTGATGTGAAATTCAAATCTGGATCCCAACTCTGTGGCTTACTAACCTACCCATTTAGGGAAGGGTTTGTTGTCTCTATGTGGCTTTCGTGTTTTTTGGTCCTTTGGAACTAAGCTTTTAATTTGGTTGCCAGTTCTGCAAGGACTTTTTAACTTCTTAGCAATGCCGGTGTTCACACGCTCCATTGCTGGCAGTGCGATGCGTAGTGATAAAATTTGACTCTGTCTAAGGGTTACTGAGATAAACCAGCATTATCATTCGTAAAGGTCATTTTCTTGCATAGTGTTCTGAGCTTCGGATTTGAATATAGCTCACGTCGGAAGGGACACATTTCCAACTATGACCTGCATCACTGGCAGAGAGTTGTATAATCTGTACTTGTGGAATGGGAAGGTACAAGCTTCCATCGTTGCTGATGCATCACGTGATCCACCTTTGTTTTCCTTATAGCTGTGTTTGGTTTATTTTTTTTAATTTTTATTTTATAATAAAAAAAGAAACAGGGGAAGTTCAGGATTTTTTTCTACAAGGTATAAAACTCCAATGATTTATTGGTGACTGTGAAAAATACTCCATTAGGAGATGATGGGCTGAAGGTAGGTCCATTTCTCTTAGACAAGTAGGATAACCTTTAAAATGCATGAAACAACGTAACTGGTAAAACTAAAGCTGACATTTGTTTCCAAGAAATTCTGTAAGAACTATCTATAAAAAAAACCATCAGTGACTGAAAATAATGTACAAATTAATGTGTTTGAAACTTGTGTATCCATTTCTTTAATCTCATACTCTTCAATGAACAGTACACTTGTGTTCAGTTTTATGATCAAAAACAAAGACCAAAGAAGGCCAGCCTCATTTGATTGTGTATATTCTGCCTGTCTTAATTATCAATAGCTGTAAGGATACAGTGCAAGTGATCTGGTAACCAGTGGGTTTTGTCCTTTTCTTTTAGGGGGGAAACACAACTTTAAAATGTATAATTTATTGCTCAGCAATAACCATGTTGTTAAAATAATAATTATATAAAAAAAAAAGAATTAGCAACATGTCTTAATTTCCCAATAGCATTATTATATGTTGTATTTCAGTTTCTTGTATATTGTGTTTTTGTATTTATTTGTGTTTGGAGGTCTTGCGATGTCTTTTTTGTGTTTAAATGCTAATAAACAAGGACAGTGTGTTAGAGTGTAGAATGCCAAACTCTGCAATGCTAAACTGTGTTATTAAAGGAAAAATAAATCTTAAGTAGGAAATCATATTTTTTAAAAAAACATGGTGTGTTGAATTTGAATGACTGCTGTTGACTTGCAGATGGGCAGGGTGCAGCCTTCCTCTTCTCTGAACTCACTGTACATTCGCTGTTCAGTGCTTTATGCTTGTGCCCCGATAGACCTTTATTGTGGCATCTCCCTTCCTCCTCACAGCAAACTTGCCATAACTTTTATCAGAGTCTTATTTTCCATGTGATAATTCCGCTGGAATAAACTAGGTGACGGTGTTCATCCTAACAGCAGTGTCAAGAGTTCTTGTGCAAATAGAGTAGAAATAATTGCAATGGTTTTTCATGCATTTGTGGTGCACCACTTCCTCAAAGAGGTGTGGGAAAGGAGAGGCAGGACATGGCCTGACTGTCTGCAGATGGGGATTTATTTTTTTTCTTCCTTCTCCGTGTTGGTAGTGACTTTTTTATCAACTCAGAAATGTGTTTCAGGTCCATCTTTGAAATCGTGGAGCACAGTGCAGTCTGTGAAAGCAGCATGCTGGTTTGAAATGAGTGTGGCAGTAGTATTTCTACCACGATTCAGATTTAGCCTTGTGATGAAAACCCTGATCCCCAGGGCTGGTGTTTGAAGCCTGTCCCACCCCTTTCTGACTGAAATTCCTATTTCCCCCCTTTCACGTCACTGCAGGCATAATTCTGGGCTTAGCAATGTGGGAACGTCCTGCCTGTACTCAGAGGCAAAACCACAGTCTTGGCAAAGCCACAGCCCCACTGCTGGCACCCAAATCTGAGTGTGACCTGGCCAGCCAATACTGGTGTTTGCAGTAGGTAGTGTAGAAGTGCTGGGTGGCCAACTGCCTTTTGATAAAATGAGGAGGCCAGAGAAACAACAAGTTCAGGAAGGCTGGTGTGGTGAGAGAGAAGGAAGGGTGGCTATGAAGAGCCTTCATTGCCAGGTGCAGGATGTGCTGAGGTGGATGTTCCTTTCTGCTGCTGAGAGCAGTCGCTGGTGACGACTCTCTGGATGCTCTGGCACCCCCTGCCCTGCTCATCACACTTTCCACTCATACTCCCACATGTGGCGCTTGAGGCTGCACCTAAAGCTCTTCACATCTCCTCACTGTGCAGTGTGAAGAGATGGTGAGCTTTCTTGTTTCCTTAATGAAGTGGGTTATCCTCAAGTAGAGCCCTCCTAAGGAAGAGGAAGATAACCTTTGCTATCCCCCACACTGCTCCTGCTGCCAGACCTTTTTACTTGGTGCTGCTCAGGCATGACACTTGTGTCCTTACAGTGCAGTAGGGTAGGAGGAGAGGAAACAAATTGTTTCAAACGTGAAGACAAACACCAGTTCTTTCCTCCCTGTTCCTCCTTCCCCCCAGCAACGAATCCTAATTGAAATGATACATCATGTGGCTCTTGGCAACAATGAGTCTTTATACAAGGTTTCTTCTTCATGACAGGTCACAGGAGGTGAATAGCAGCTCTGTAGCATACTTTCTCCTGGCAGGCAATGTAGTACTTAGTGACAGAAACCAAGCAGCTGTGGAGAAAGGGGTGAGGAGCTCTCCTGGTCTACAGAGGGTGCTGTGCAGACATCGTGCACTGTACATTGCTCAAGCCCAGAACTGCTGCTGGGCTTATTTCTTTATTTCTTACGAAGTTTTCCAGTGTTTCAAGCCTTGGGTTTGCTTGCTGTCCAGTAAGGAGAAGCATTTTTGAAACCTTTGAGCTCTTGGCCCTGCAGATGGACCTATCTCCTGCTCTTTGGGACAGCCAGCTTCGATGTGACCAAGTCCTGGAATCGTTTGAGGAAGCGGGAAATATCCAGTGGTCAAAAAAGTGATGAAAGACGTGGTTTCCCCCATCCTTTCTCAAAGCCGGTTTTCCATGAGTCAGCTGTGTGTTTCCTTCCTGCATGCCTGGGTTGAGCCCTGGAGGCTGTCGTCATAGAGATAGTGTTCAGCCTGTCCTTGTTTGGCCAAAAGAGGTGATAGTCTGAGTACCTTCCCCTGCACCCCTTGGCAAACACAGCACCTGGGGAGGGTGGGCCCTGCAGCGGTGAATGTTGGTCCCTGATGTGTGCTTTCGTGTGTCCCTCTGGCTCCCAAGAACAGGGAATGGCCCAAGCCTGGAGCTGACTTCCAGGCTTGGTAAGGCTGGCAAACACAGAAGGGACCCTGGGGACTTACTTCCACCCTGTGGGCTGCAAATTGGTTTAAGAAATGTTTGGCTGCAGCCCACAGTACCCATTGCGGCTGGTGGAAGTGTGTTTTGACAGCATCAGTGTGCTGATTAGAGACAGGAGTTGTTTGCAGACATTGCTATGGACACTCAGTGGCTGCTTTGTGCCAATACAGAAGCTCCCGCAGAGGAGATTATTTGGATCAGTCCTGGCTGGTAGAAATGGCATCAGTCTCAGCATACCCTGTGCCATCAGTCAGCAGGAACACAGACCAGGAGTGAAGCCCTTCTCCAGCTGTTGCCCCTTTAACAGGGGTCCTGGGGGTAGATAGTGGTGGCTGGTAAGTGACCCTTAGTCCTCCAAGAATAAAAAGAGGTCCTACTCAAGCACAGGCACTGGATGAGGTGGGCTGGTGAATGTGTCCAGCAAGCTGTGGGCTCAGAATCTGAGAAGCAGGCTTGGTGGCTCATGTTCCCACATCCACACAGATGGAGCTGTCAAGCATCCATTGTGTGCTGGTTTCTCCCTCTGCAGTGGTGATGTGCTTGCTCTCCCCAGCGGCATTATGGGTGGGCAGCCAGCCCCAGGGGATCAGGCTGGGGAGCAGAGTGAGCCAGCAGCAAGGAATAGAATGTGCTGATCTCCATGTTAGGGCAGCTGCTTTGTTTCTAGGGGCTGATTTCTGCTTCCTTTCATCTTTGTTCCTCTCTCCTTGTAACTGCCTGATCCAAATCCCACTCCCATGCACATTCCATTGTGCCTGCCTGGTCCTGGACACAACAGCATCAGTGACAAAAATTGGGCCAGAGAGGAACATGCTCTGGCCCCAGGGAAAGACCCGCAGCAAAGGCTGGTTTATTCTGTCCCCTCTCTCAGCAGTAGCAGTGCAGTGAAGAGTTGTCTCCAGTATCACAGGTTTTGCTGGGATTGCTGTAGTTGCCCTTCTCTGTCCTACCCTAATGCTAGAGCAGAGGGAAAAGGGACAGTCCATCCACTGGCAGGATTTCACAGGCCCTTTGATGAACACAGAGCAGATCAGGTATTTTAGACCTCTGCCTGCTTGTCAGGTGAACCCTGGCTTGCTTAAACAAGTATCAGCTTTGTTGTGACTGGAGCTGCTGAGCAGCTGAGATGAGCAGCACTGAGCAGTAGCTGTGTGGTACAGAGAGTAAAAACAAAAGTGCGGAGCCTCCCTGAAACACCAGTTTTGAGGGGCCATGGCACTGATCTGTGCACAGAGTACCAAGAACAGTTTCTCCCCTCCTGCATGCCCTGGCTGTGCTGTGGGGTACTGAGGCTGTGGAATAGCATGCACCCTGCCCTCTGCACACTGCGCACACTGCAGTCCTTTCTCCAAGCTGTTAGTGCTGAGTATACACCGTTTATACTTTTCCCTGCTCTATTAAAATACAGGACATCTCACTGCAGCCAGCATTCACTCTGAGTCCCCTGGGAAAGACCTGTGAGCGGTAATGACAGTGTGGGAGCCTTTCATTTCAAGGACATCTCTTGACATCCAGCTCCCTGTGCAGAAAGCACTGACTGTGTTTTGGCTGATGCCCAGGCTGAGAGCTGCTGCTCAGGACCTTTTCCTATTGGCAATTCATGGGTCACATTCATGACACCTCTGGGAACAGAGCTCCAGGCAGGGACACCTCCATGTTCCTTCACAGGGCCCAGGGCATCACCCCAGGCTGTGCAGGAGCCCTGCTGCTCTTCACACTCCTGCACTTGCAACAGAGGTGGGAAATGGCAGCAAGTGGGTTAAGGATATGTAAAGGAGAGATTCTCCCCCAGTCTGCCCAGTTGGAAGCTGGGAAGTGGTGGGAGCATGATGGGTGGGGTTGTCTTGTTCCCCCTCCGGCACTCCTGGATCCCTGCTGGGGTCAGGTCAGAACTTTTTGTGGCTTGTGACTCCCCCACTGATGCCCCTTCCAAGCACTTCTCCAGTCTCCTGTAAACCCCTGCATTCACAAATCTGCTCTCACCCTGCTTGTACCAAAGTCTATTGAAGGGTCTTTACGAGAGAGATGGTGAGCCCCCTAGCTCTCCCCATGGCATAGGCCTCTGCCACCACCCCCATGCTATCCCCTTTCCAGGATGTCCATGTTCTCCTCCTTTCTGCTCCTAACACACCCTCCTAAAGACATGGGCCTGGATCGGCATGCAGCACCCCTCCATGCTGTGTCAGAGGACGGGGATGGTGGAGTCCTTCCTCCTTCTCCTGCGGACAGACACGTGAGCAGGTGCTGCCGCTGCCTGCCCCCTTTGGCCCCCGGCAGCCTCACCGACAGCAGCGTGGGGCTGCGCAGCTACCGCGGCGTGCGCTGGGTAACGAGCGCATCAGCCGGGGCCGAAGTACAGTCACGAGTCAGCGCCGGGAGCTGCTCTTTCCCCAGCGAGCTGAGTGAACGTACACTGAGACCATTCTTAGTAGTTACAAGGTAGCCGATGGTCCGCAGGGAGAGCTGCACAGCGTGTGAGCTCCACGCGTTCTCTCTTGCCGCCCTTCAGAAGGACACAGATGGGTGGAGGGAGGCCGGATGGCAAGGTCCCTTGAGCACCAGGGGCACGGTGGCTCTCACCTCCCCGCTTCCTTCCCCAGCAGCAATTCCCATGGATGCCAAGGAAGCAAAGAGCTTGGGAAAGGAGCTGAAAGCAAACCAGCTTCTGGAGCTGAGCAAGGCTCTGGTCTGTGCTGTGGGAATCCTGCCTCCTGTCCCTTCTCCTTACAGCCTCCTTCAGGCTGAGCCCATCACGTGTCCAGGGTGGGCAGGGTCCAAGGTCCTGCAGGGCAGGGGCTGTGGAGACAAGGGCTGGCTACGTGCTGCAGAATGAGGTGCCTGTGCTTCCTCCTGGGTGTCCTGCAGATCCTTGGTGAGTATGCCGTCTGACTGCCATGGTGAGCAGGGGTGACCACTGAGTGACTTCTCCATGTCGGGTATGCTTTTGGCAGTCCTGCTTTGGAGCAGGACTGCAGGTGCTGCCACTTCAGGCATATCTGTAATGCAAACAGGAAGAGGTACTTCCAACCAACAGAAAGAACGCAAGGGAAGGAGGCTGAGGTTACTGAATTATGCCCACTGCACTCCACAGCTCGGGTTTTCTTGCTCTGATTTAAAGCGAGCAGCTCTGCTCCGCAGGACACGCTCTCTGTTGAATATGCATGTTGCTTTGATGTTCAGGGACTGCGCTTCTCTGGGGACAAGGCTGATTAAATAGCACAATGATATTTCAGGTCTGTGGAGGACTAGAAATGTGGAGTAATGCATCAGTGCAGCTACATCGGGGGAAAGGCTTTGCAATGGGAGATTAACCTGAGCCCCTGGCTGAAGGAGATGGCGATGCTGCCTGGTGGGCTGGCGTGAGCTCGCTTGACACACCACCTTGAGGCTGTGGGAAAGGGAGGCGTGTGTGCAGTGAGGCCGGCTGGAGCTTTAACCTCTCCGTTCTCTGGCTTCCCAGAATGGGAGGGACGCAGATCAACCAGCAGGGGCAGAACAACTTGCAATTACTATCTGGGGTCTTTTTCCTTTCTTAAGCTGTTTTCAGCTCTAAGCCAGCAAAGTGTTTGTGCCCACAACACTGCAGGCAGCTGTTTTGGGCATGTTCTTATCACCGTCACTGTATTTTTCCCTCTCAGTGGGTTTTGAAGTGGACACAGTGTACGGGGGTGTTTGCTCTGCCCGAGGGCTCATTCAGGCAGCTGGGGAGCCCCTCTGCGCCTTGCAGCCAGGCTCCAGGCCCTGTTCCTACATTAGGACTTTCATTCTGGTTAAAAATGCATCATTTCCTTTTTGCTGGGATATGGCTACTGGAAATGCTCCCCGTGGAACCCCTGGCAGAGTCAGACAGGGCAGCTTAATCCCCAGGGTGATCATTGTGTGTGTGGATTGCACTAAGTAGCCTCTGCAGAGCCTAGTTAGTGTCACCAGGCACATCCCTCCCCATCATTTCAGCAAGCAGGGCCCAGGCTTCTGCAGTGCACTCCCCTCCATCAGCCAGAGTCAATCAGTTCCCCCTCCCTTCCTTGTGCCCCCTCCTGCCCCGCTCTCCGCTGACCCCCCAGGTCTGACTCCACTACCCAGTCCTCTCCAGCACTGGCTTTTATGTATCTGTAGTTTTGGGGGTGTTTCTTCTAACAAAAAGATGATCCCTGCTAAGAGTGAAGGAGTCTTTTCTTTTCTTTTCTTTTCTTTTCTTTTCTTTTCTTTTCTTTTCTTTTCTTTTCTTTTCTTTTCTTTTCTTTTC
>WYDI02041009.1:33292-45558 GCA_009867235.2 Psittacus erithacus
TTTTCTTTTCTTTTCTTTTCTTTTCTTTTCTTTTCTTTTCTTTTCTTTTCTTTTCTTTTCTTTTCTTTTCTTTTCTCCTTTCCTTTCCTTTCCTTTCCTTTTTTTCTTTTTTCTTTTCTTTTTTTCTCTTCTTTTCTTCTTTTCTCCTCTTTTCTCTTTCCTTTTTCCTGTCTCATACCTCACTTGCCCAAAGTCATTTAATTCAGGTTGCTAGAGATTCATCTTCAGCTGGAAGTGCATCTTCAGCTTGGGCAATGTCAGGCCAGGGGGCATGCGGCTTCGCTGTGCTCATGCAAACAGAGTAGGTCAGGGTGAAAACCTATGTCTGCCATGTCCTGTCCCCAGCCAGTGGGCTCAATCCTGCAGTGATCCATGGGCAGGATCGCTGATGTCCTGGCAAGCCCCATGAGGAAGACTTCTGTTTCCCAACCTGTCACTGCTTCAGCCTGAAGGTCACCATTGAATCCTCCTGATCCAGCCCCAAACACATAAATCCAGCCCATATTTTGTGCTACACATCCCATAGAAAATGGTCACCTCTCATGGTCCTTGCTGGCTCTTCATGCCCACTCTGTCCCTTCTTGAAACACCAAGGCCAAGGTGTCTCTGCACATTTGGTTACCCTGAGTGGCAACGAGGCCCACCACAATGAAAGGTACCAGGTATATGCTGTTCTTGCCTGCTGCCTGCAGGCCCTTCCTGCCTTCTCTCTGCATGCCAAGTGTTTATTCCTTATTCCTCTTCTTACCTGGGTGAGTAAAACCCATCACCCAGCCAAAGAAATCCCTGTGCAGAGGAGGGCTGAGGCTGCTCAGCTGGGAACACACAAGGGCTGCTCCTGGGTGGGAAATACCCAAATCTGGCCCCAAAAGGTCAAGCCATCCCATAGCACATCCTGGAAGGAGCTCCTAGTGCCTCCTGCTGACTGGGTTACCCTGGTTTCCCGGCCTCTCCCAGCTGCTGCCATGGCCGTGTACAAGCAGTGGATCCCCAACACCAATTTTGAAACAGCCTCCAACTGGGATAAAGGCAGAGTCCCCTGTGCCAGCAGTGTGGTTCGTTTTGAGGAGAACAAGGTAATGGATTATTTTATCTTATTTTATTTTCTCTTATTTTACTTTATTTTTTAATATTATTTTTATAATATTATGAGAAATATCATTATTATTTAATATTTCTTTTTTAATATTATTTTGAGGTTAATTTAGTTTTTGCAAAACACTAGCAGGCATTAGAAAAGCCCTCTTTAATTTTGGCTTTTCTTACAGGTCGTCTCAGTGCTCGTGAGGTCTCCCCACACACTGACAGACATGGTAAGGCCACTTGCGGTGGTGCTGGGACAGCGGGTGAGGTCAGAGCTGGTGCAGGAGTGCTGCTAGCTGGGTGGCATGTAAAACACTCTCTGTGGGACTGAGAACCTGGCAGTAGTTTGCTGAGGAGCACCAAGCCATGGCACTGCCTCCATGGAGCAGGTACTAGCCCCAGGCAGAGGCTTAGTGAAGCTGACATGAAAATATCTTGAAATGAAAACAAACTGTCCTGGGAAATCCCAGAATGTTGCTTGAGAAATTTCCTTTCAAGAGCCGTTGGGGTTTATATTTTTCTGCAGCATTATTTGCCTGGCTGTGGTAGGGCAGGCATCACACCCTACTGAAATGCAGGTGTTGAGTGAGATGAGACTGGGGGGTCTTGTCTCTGAGGGGTTTCTGAGCAATCCAGTGTCCCCCCAGAAGAGGAGCCCTACCTAGAGCCATGAAAGCTTGGGGGTCTTGATACTCATGGTTTGGAGAGTCAAATTTATCAGGGAGGAATTATAGGGAAAAGCAAACCCACTGCCCCAGCGCAGCAGAGTGGGACAGGTCACCAGCCGGCCCCATCCCAGCACTAGGAAGGCACAGAATGGCCTGGATCCCATTTGCAAAACCTCCTTCCCTGGACAGGATGAACTTGTGGCTGAGTTTTCTGTCTTGGTTTTGGGGTGGCTTTGCTCTTTTACCAGCCATTAAATCTGAACAAGCCCTTCAAATTCATGTGGTGTAATTTGTTCAGGCTGTCTACACCACTAATAGTTTTGATGCTTTAATAATGCCATGTGCTACATTTAATCCCTTTACAAATATTTGCAGGAGTTACTTTATTTATATGGCATTTTAAATATGAATTTTTGAAGGAAAGAATGTACTGGGGAAATATGTACAAATACAATGTAATAAATGATGTGGAATTTACCCAGAGAAGAAAAGAGCAAAATATCACCCCAGCAGATTTTATTTTACTTACAGATGAATGTATAATATTTCTAAAGTACTTTCATCAGAAGCCTGAAAAGTGCATAATTGCAGAGCAACGTTACTTATTATGGCGTGAGCCTTTCACATCCAAACTGAAAACCCAAGCTGAGCAGCCCTGCTGCTGGCCAAGGGAGAGGGAGGTGCCACACAACCTTTGCGCAACTAGTGACATGCGTGGCTGTGCCAACCATCCACCAGCTGCTCCTCTCATCATGGGCTTGAGTGATGGTCAGGGTGCTGGAGTGGCCCCAACTCATCCCAATCAGAAAATCCAGCAGTCCTCCTGGGAGTTCCTGAGGACCCTTTGCTGCTGTAGGGTTTCCCAGGGCTCCACTGCAGTGAATATTTATAGTCCCACTGCTATGCAGGAGGAGAGAAGGGCTGGGGGCCGCACAAGGGAATAAATCACAGCAGCAGCACTGGCTGTGAGAACACAGCACGGATCCTCTCCAGCCAGAGACTCACACTGAATTGTGAGCAGCCAAGCTTGTCCCAGGGTATAACCCACACCGCAGCTCACACCTTTCTTCTGAGCATCACCACCCCAGCGATTCGTGGTGAACTGCCCCAGCAAGTTTCCTAGCGTGGTGGCTAATATTTCTTCTTAATTTCAGCTCAGCTACCTCCCTCTTGTACACTGCAGTGCTCTGTTGTCACTTGGTTATACAGGGAGTGCCAAGGATAGGGATGAAAAAGGAACAAAACCCAGCACCTGAGCTGGCCTGCTACTTGTGGGGATGGCAGGAAATTCGGCAGCTGGCTGCTTAGACAATGAATTGGTTGTGAGGCTTTTTGCAGAGAGGCTTGGCTGCACCTCTTTGGCTGCTGGCTGCACTGCGCTGGAGCATTAATCACTTAAATCAGCAGGAATACATTAAGCTTTGGAGTCACCATGGAGATGCTAGACAGCCTTGCACTGAAAAAAAAAGGGAGCGTTGCTTGCTACAGTAGTGCAGGAAGAAATTCATGACCGGGGAAGGGTCTGGGTGCTCATTGACTTGCATGAGGACGGTGCCGCTGCAGTGGGTGCAGAGGGGCTAGTGCTTAGAGCCAGTGCCCTGCTGGCAGAGAGGCAGCATGAGACCTTCCATCCTGACTCCCCACCTGAGTGTAGTAAGGCCTGGGGTGCTGGGGGGGTGCTCATGTGCCACCATCAGCCACCCCCAGACATTGATACTGAAGGAAATGCTTCTGTATGGTGAGCCCTTCAGCTCCCCTTCCCCATCCATCCCATCTGGGCACCAGCCAGATGCCGGAGGCTGCTTTGCTGGGAGAAGGCTGGAGTTGTTGGGGCACACAGCCCACCTCCCCACCGGCAGAAAACCCATTTATTGCCCAGCTCAGTGGTTATTTGGTCTGAAGTTTCAAATGGGTCCCTAATTCAGCCACACTCTAAATCCAAATCCAGTGACTTTCAAGCACAACTGTTGTGATTAGGTTGGATTTTCTATGGTATTTAGCTGCCTAAAGATGCAAATCAGTATTTAGCTAGCTTTCAGAGGTAAATCCACAAAAAAGATGAAGGTGGTCAGGGTGGCAGTGCCTGACGTGGGTTCTTCAGAGTGAGGTGGGCTTTGGCTTCACTTGTCTCCCTCCTGGGGGAGAAGAGGTCCTCTCAGTCAGGCTATGGCTGCACTTCCAAAGGGATCCTGTCCAGGGCACAGCTGTGGCTCCGAGCCTGGTGTTTGGCCTGATAACCCCAGGCCTGGTGCAGTTTGTTCCTGAGCCAGCCAGCACCGCAGCACGGGCCAGGGATGGATGATGCCGCCTGCTATTTTTGGGGTGACGGGAGTCAGGTTTAGCCACATGGCAGAGCAGCCTCACTTGACCCCTATGGTACTAGGGTCAGGGCACTGGCCGGGGTTATTCACCAGTGCCCATGTCACCTTTCCAGCTCTGCCCCATCACCAAGCCCTGCCACGGTGGCTGCAGCTGCCTATACCTCTCTTTGCATGGTGAGGGGCTGCAAAGGCTGAGTCAGGAGTGTGCAGACAGTGGGGTCTAACCAGGGACGCATTGCCCAGCATTATATTTTTAGCTGCCTAATTGGGAGAGCAGAATGTACTCGGCTTTGCTGCAGGATGCTCCTGCTCGGTTCTTGGCAGAGATTGATCTTGAAATGCCAATTGCTCTCTAGGGGCGCAGGCTCTAATGAATTGCCACCGTTAGTGCTGGTCCCAGGCACTGGTGTTCCCTCCCCCTGCTTCCCAAGCAGCAGGGTAATGAGACACCCAGAAAAAGAATTATTTCCTTCTCCTGAGATGAAGGTAAAATATTTCACGGGAGTGCATGTGTGTACCAGTACGTAATTACAAGCCCCAATCCTGCAGGCTTTCCTCCGGCAGTGTGCCTGCTGAAGGTTTGCCCTAGGAAATGAGTGTGGTAAAACAGCCCTTTAGAGCCACCTCCCTCATTTTATTTGCTCCTTGCAGGCTAGTTTCCTGCAGGAGGAGTTGTTAAAGCCTGTGACAAGTGGAGCAGTTTGCCAGCATCCTGGCCTGGGGTGGATGCTGGGCAGGTCTTGCTGGGCTGCTCTTCTGCTCACACCTCAGACCACTTTACAGCTCTTTCTGACCTGTAATTCAGGGGGAAGTTCAGGAAACTGAGCTGAACTAACCTGGTGTAGATTTGGCAAATGGCTTTAAGCCTCTGCGTGCCTTCTGCATCCATGACTCAAGTGTCTTGGGCTGGTTTACCTTAATGCATTCCCTGAGGGGGTCCCAGTGTCCCACATCTCCCAGGGACACCTGATTTCTGCACCCTGCTGGCACTGTTCAGCTTGGCATCTGTAAGTGTGCACTGAGGTCTGCAGTCAAATTAATGGCCTTTTTGAGACCTTTCCCTTTTTTAGCCCCTCCATGGTTTCTGTTGCTGTCTGTAGGGTGGTTTGGCAGGGGGTGTGCCAGCCAGTACTGATGGAGGATGACCAGGAGGGGGTTTGTGGGTATGGGCAGGGAGCCCAGTGTGTCAGGCCACCCCTGTGCCAGAGGACATGGTGGCAAGGCCAGCATTGGCAGGCAATGTGGGGAGCCCATGCCCCAAAACACAATGTAAAATGTGATGAGCAGACGTGTCAGGAGAACCACTTCCTGTGTTAACAAGAGCATGGCCGCACTGCTGCTGAAGGACCCTGCCTTGCAGGAGGAGGATGCAGGGAACAGCAGCCAAGCACCTTGTTAGTGTGCAGGGGATGATGTTGAAATGGTGGTGTGCTGACTGCACAGTGCTCCTTTGACTGGGCTCCTGCCTGGTCTGGTGGATAAAAGCACAGGGGTGAATTACTGCTGGGAGCAGAGCAGGGCTGTTGGGCATCTTCTGCCCACCAATAGTGGGTCCTGCAGAGAGGAGCAGTAGCTTCTGTGTCCTGCTCCACACTGTGCCACCCTGCCTGAGCATGATTTCATGGGGATAAAAACTGTTTCTTGCCTGGTGTCCTTGGGATGCTAAAGCCCCACTCTTTATGGGAGCATATGCCTGGGCAAGTTCTGGTAGCCGCAAGGTCCTAGTCCAGTGACAGGTTGCTCTTGTCAGGTCTCCCAGAGGTCTTGGGGTGGCTGCAGATCATTTTGCCCTGCTGGCCTCTCTGGTGGGGGATCTGGGATAACTGGTGCAGGATCAGGGACCATGGCAGGGGCAGACAGGATCTGGCAGCAGTTTGGGAGCACGGGGTGATGCATGTGGCTGTGGGGAAGGATGCTGGCCTGAGGATGCAGGTGGGAGCTTCACCTGGGCAGGAAAGTGAGCAAACAAATCCCAGCTAATGAACCCAGGAAACCTGCAGCGAGCGAGCTCCTGGCAACACTCCAGAGCCATCAGCAGGATTTACCTGCTGATGCATCTGGCCTGGAGCCTCCAGCCAGCAGCAGGATCCCACCCAGGGGCCTACAAGCCCAGCTGTGCTCAGCTTTCCCCCGGCCCAAATGGGCATTAGGAAAACCCCCACTGTTCCCACCTGTGGGCAGCAACAGGCACTGCTGCCTTCCTGCCTGCTGCCCCAGCTGCCGTCTGCGGGCTGCTGCTGCCCCAGTGAAGCAGGGCTGGGAGAGATGGTACAGAAATCCTTTTCCCAGCACATAATGCCGTGGTGGGTTACAGCACTCCGTGCTGGAGAAATACCCTCCTCACATCCTACCCCAGTGATGTTTTTGATGGGGAGCCACTGGCCCCAGCTGCGAAGCTGCTCCCCGGCTGGGTGCCAGGTGATGGGATGTACCCAGGAGCCCTGTGCAGCCCCACTGCTGCCGACTGGCTCGCTGGTGCACCCATGGGTGCAGCGCTGCAGAGCCCAGCACACATAGCCAGGCTCAGCACTGCATGATAGGGATGGTGGCACTGTCTCACCCAAGCAAGGAATTCAAATGCATTTGTGTTGTGAATTAAAACAAGGCTGGGGGAAGTGCTGGGTGCAATCACGAGTGTCGCTCACCTGAGTTCAAGGCAGAAGTGCTGCATTTTTTCCTGCTCTGTTGACAATGACATGCCAGTCACACTGCTGCTGTCAGTCATCTCAGCCTGGTGCTTATGAACTGAGCAGATCTGGGATGTGCTGGAGGCTGGTTCAAAGCCACCCACTTCAAAAGCCACCTCTCAGGTCTATTTTTCCTTCTGCATTTCGGAGGTTAGTTTCATTTTCACTTACTCACTAGGGCCTTGGGATATTTTCTCAGTGGTCCAACACTGCAGTTGTAAATGTGGTGATTCTGTGTTCAGAGCCACATGGGGTCTTTCCTCTTTTGCTGACTTTGATGAAAAGAATTATAACTGTTTCAGTTGTCATTACACTTGATAACGATGACTGAGGAGATCAGTCATTTACCAGTATCAGGGATGGGAAATGACTAATGGGATTCTAAGCTCACTGTATTAATGGCCCTTGAGGTTGGCAGGAGCAAGAGAAAGCAGATTAAACTGCCAGTGTTTTGGCTTGGGTCCTTTGGTACATGTCATTGCTCAGTTCAAAATGTACTTGGAAAGTGGCCCAGCTTTTATGCAATTTCTATACTAAACTCCCAAATGCAGAAAGCCACTGCCCAACCAGAGTCTCCATTTGTCCTCTGCAGCAAGCTGCGTTGCTTAACTTACGATAGGCAAAAAGAAAGGGCAAACTACAAACTGAGATCCACTGGATGGCAGAGCCACTTCTGAAATGTTTCCCAGTGATGGTGCTGGTCATGGATGTGCAACACTTCTGCCTTGGTGGGCAGGGAGCCGTAGCTGCAGGAGCCGGCCTCAGAAATTCCTGCTATGAAGCAGTACAGGACTCTTCTTGCACTTCATGTCTGTGGAGATGAGGTGACTCCATCCCCCAGCTTGCATTGCATTGTGTTGCATTTTAATTCCAGGGCTGGTGGTAGCAACGTTTGGGCAGTCCCAGAGCGTGGAGAGGTCAGCAGCTGGGACAATGTATGTGCTGTGGGAGGCTTATTTCCCTCATGCTCACACTCATGTGGACAGCTTCCTCTGGGCTTGGGAAGTACAGCCAGCCTCAGGTTTTGGCCTTGTTGGTGGAGGAGGATCTCCAGTGGTAGCTGGAGAAGCTGCATGTTCTCCAGAGAGCCCAGAGGCCAGTGTCTTGGAGCCCTGCACAGGAGCTGCAGGCAGGAGGTTGGCTCAGCATGAACGTTTTTTCCCACCTCTGCCCACGGGCAGGATTGGGGCCATGCATGCTGCCCCTGCGCCTGCTCTGCACCCATCCACACCTCGTTCACCTGGGCCCTCCCAGGCGCAGGAGGATGTGACCTCAGTTGATCGTTGCACCAGCATCTGTGCATCCGTGTGTGCACTTGCGTATCTCTAACCAAGCAAGTCCACCTCAGCTCTTGATCTTGCCATTCTGAACTCAGCCATGCTGTGTGAATCCTTACCAGGTTTTCCTTGCTTCGCTTTGTGCGTAATGCATGCGCATGATGCTCTTGCGTTGCTCCCTGGAGCTATGTGAGTGATGCAGCTTACAAATACAGGCACATATTTGTCCAAGTGTTGTCTCTGTAGCTTTTTTCTTTCGTTCTAGTTAATTTGTGAAGATCTGAATGAACAACCCCATAGACAGGAAAGCTCATTGTGTCCTGCATGACCACCGCAGGGCGTTCAGGACACTCTGACCCACAGCTGTAAAGTGTTTGGTATCTGCAGGGAAAGAGCTGTTAGTCTCTTTAAGGCAAGTGTGAAAGCAGGGGCGTCTCCATCTAGCGGTCTTGATCCAGCCACAACACTCACAAATGCCGCCTTGCGCAGCTTGGGAAAGCAAGCAGAGGCCAGCCAGTCGTGGCCCTGCTGTGTCACCCATCTCCATCGCCAGCAGCTGCTGTCTGATTTTTTTCTTCCTCCACCCAGAGATCCTTACAGCTACAGGCCTGGATGTTCACAGGTGACTGCTGTGAAAAGCTGGTACCCAGCACTGGTGACACGATCCACTGCATCCCATCCAAAAACCCACCCTCGGCTTCTCAGCTGGACCCCAGC
This sequence comes from Psittacus erithacus, assembly GCA_009867235.2. NCBI lineage: Eukaryota > Metazoa > Chordata > Aves > Psittaciformes > Psittacidae > Psittacus > Psittacus erithacus. The sequence continues at coordinate 42,046 of WYDI02041009.1, forward strand.
AGGCAGCTGGCTACCCTCCTTGCTTGGCCCCATCATGCACAGCAGGCTGCAGGGTGGCAACCTGCACAATGAGCAAGAGTCCGCAGTGAGTGAAATGGCCCAGCAGGTTTGGGAGAAGGCATGTGGCTGGCAGTGCTGCTGGTACCTGCCCTGGGTAGAAGTGTTAGCTGACTGCTCCAGAGTGTCCCACCACCCATTCCTGTGTGGGTTCACAGGAAAACAAGCCAGGGCACTTGTGAAGCACCCTGTGAAAGAAGCTGATAGCATAGACCTTGCCCAGCTCAAGCAGGCCAAGTCCTGAGCATCAAAACGTTACTAGACACGGCTTTTTTATCTGCAGCTAAAGGGCATGTTGCCATTCATATCCTGGCAGACCTTTCAGCCTCTGTCAGTGCTTCAGTATTAGAGAAATCGGCTTTACTCAGGAGTGAAAAAACGCAAAGAACACGATGGCATGGTTTCCAGTTAGGCGTGACACATGCTACGGTCTCATAGGCTTCTGGTGGGGAGACTCCATACCCTTGTGGAAGACATTGTCCAGACCTCAGCTATTTCACTTGTCATCCCCTCTCATCCAGCCCAGCATACAACATTGCTGGGTCTGAAGCAGAGGGAGTGCAGGAGCACTGCAGGTCTCTTCTTGGTGGCAGCTGCCTTCTGCTCTCTACCCTGTCTCACAGTTCCTGAGCCAAGAGGGGAGCCTGGGCTATGGCCTTCAAAGCAGCACACCACCAAGGCACTAAACTTCTTAACAGTTGCCTACAGCTTGGGGGTGAGTAGCCTTTTGCCACTTCCACCTCCTGTCAAGGCAGTCCCTGTGTGAGACAGAGCATCCTCAGGAAAGAGTGCCCCAAGGACAGAGAGCTATTACAGCTATGGCAGCAGTCATTCCTAAGTCTTGCTTTCTCTAACCCACATACATATTTAAAGACCAATTAAGTAGATGAAACCTTAAAATCCCATCAAACGTGCTTCTACCTGAGTGCAGGACCCAGTGCATCAGCAAAACGCAGCCCTGGAGGGCTTCCAGCTGCTGCCTGGAAGTGAGGAGTGATGTGAAAACCCTGGATAGACTGAGTTAGAGGAGAAGGGAGCCATGAACATCCCCCACTCTTTTACATGGGAAAATTATCCTGGTTTTGTCTGGGATGGAGTTAATTTTTTCTTAGTGACTGGTACAGTGCTGTCTTTTAGATTTAGTATGAGAATAATGTGGATAACACACGGATGTTTTAGTTGTTGCTAAATAGTGCTTAGTCTAAATCAAAGGCTTGTCAGTTTCCAATGCTCTGCCAGTGAGGAGGGGCACAAGGAACTGGGAGGTAGTATAACCAGCGCAGCTGACCCAAACCAGCCAAGGGGATATTCCATACCACAGAACATCGTGGTCAGTATGGAAACTGGGGAAGTTGGCTGGGAGCCACCAATCACTGCTCGGGGTCGGGCTTGGGCATCAGTCAGTGGGTGGTGAGGAACTGTATTGTGCATCACTTGTCTTTCTTGGGTTTTATTCCTCTCTCTCTTTCCCCTATTATTATTATTACTATTGTTACTGTTGAACTGTTCTTATCAACCCATGGGTTTTACTTTTCTCCAGTTCTTCCCCCATCCTACCAGGGGCTGGGAGGAGAGTGAGTGAGTAGCTGTGTGGTGCTTAGTGCCAACTGGGGTTAAAACATGATTAAAGTATTGGGATAAAACCTGGCTTTCTCTCTGGCCATTTCTAAATGTAAATTAAGATGGGCTGGGCTGGATAACTCATTGTGCTGTGAACGAGACTCCTGACAGTTATTAGCCAAGGCCTGTCCTGGGGTCGGCAGTGCTGGCTGGCGACTGGGGTGGCCATAGCTCCTTGTTGAAAGAGGTCCCATGGCAGAGCTGTGCCTGTTGAGGTTTGTCCTTGTGCCCCTGAGCAGAAGCTTGGGCAGGCTGAAGCCAGGCAAGTGTGGTGACCCTGACTACCTGCTGGTAATGACCTACCCAACATCTTGCTATGGCAGTCTGTGTCAAATGCCACTGTATGTTTTCCTTAGCTCATGCCAAGTGCAAACCTACTAGCTGACACCTCACCAAGCATTGCTTGGGCCCCTGAGTTGTTTTTTGTGGGGCAAGTGCAGCCCCCAGAGGTGGGAACCCTCTAAGCAAGAGGGTCTCTGGGCACTTGGAAGGTAAGGTTGGGTTTTTCATGGTATACCAAGGTATAAAGCCATTCCTGAGCTGCTGGGAGTGTGTGAAAGAGAAAGGAGCCATCAAAAGAGCTTACTTTGGTTTTTCCCTGTTCTTGCTTCCCTGAATACTTTATGCTTTTCTGTGTTACTGGAAGATGATATCAAGCTGCCTCTCCCTGTTGCAGCATCCCCACGTGTTAAAACAGGAGCTGATACTTTCCCATAAGCGTGGGGCATGGTGAGGGTAACTCCTAATGACTGTAAAGTGCCTCAGAGACAGCAAGTGTAATAGGCAGCCTAACAATTAGCACTGTTATTTGATTACAAGCCTGGGTGGCTGGCAGCGGGACCACACAGTAATACTCTGAATCCCTTCGTCTAGTACCTGCCCCTGAATGGAGAGCTTGTGCTGGCAGCTGGTGCAGGATTCGCAGCTTTCGATGGCAGCTGGGATCCAGGCTGTGACTCAGGTATTTTGTGCCCCGCCCAGTTACCCCTGAGCCTGTGATTAATCACACAGATTCAGCCCAAACGCTTCCACAAAGTTCTTCGCTGTCCCACCTCACAGCAACGTGAATCATTCCTCTTTCAGTACCTACCTTTTCTTTGATGACCTCCCTCACATCAGATCTTCTTTTCCTGCTGGATTACTTGTCTTCTGAAAAAGTAATTATCCTAGGCAAGCCTTTGAAGCCGTAGGAGAGAGGCAAATACTGTTTGTATGTTACTCAGACTATTAAGCATGTAGCCACATCAAAGCCCTCATGTTCTTTGCCATGGTACTTCCAAAGAAAACTGGTTTGGCTTTACACTCGGTTGAGCTGAACCGCAGCATCATAGCGATCAGGCCTTTTGGCCCAATGCCCACAGGCATTTTGGCATGAGAGCATCCTTCCCTCCCCTCTTAGCCTCTAGCCTGGGTTTGCTGTGACTGAGACAGCAGGTTTGTTTCATCAGTGCCTGTTATTAGTCTGAAAGCTGTTTGCTAGAGACATGTACTTTGGGTATTTACGAGCTAAGTAATGCTTTCATTGGCAAGTAACTTTTTAGTTCAGCTGCAGGAAAGGAAAAGTCCAAGCAGAGTGGCTGTGCCCTGACTGGCAAAAAAGGAGGAAAAAGAGAAAAAGTCCAAACAGGTTTGCTCAGAGGAAGGACTATAGCATCAGGCTGCCTGGAGCCACTCTGAAATCCTTTGAGTCTGTTGTCCCCATCAAGGATGCTCTGGCATCTGTGCTTTTCCTGCTGACCACATGCATGCCACTTCCATGAAATCACAGAATAGTTAGGGTTGGAAAGGACCTTAAGATCATCTAGTTCCAACCCCCCTGCCATGGGCAGGGACACC
>WYDI02041011.1:0-11056 GCA_009867235.2 Psittacus erithacus
CCCAGGATACGGTTGGCTTTCTGGGCTGCGAGCACACACTGCTGGCTCATGTTCATTTTCTCATCAACCAACACCCCCAAGTCCTTCTCCACAGGGCTGCTCTGAACCTCTTCATTGCCCAACCTGTAGCTGTGCCTGGGATTGCTCTGACCCAGGTGTAGGACCTTGCACTTTGCATGGTTAAACTTCATAAGATTGGCTTTATATTCTATTTATATTCTATTAATTCTATTATATTTATATTCTACTAAAAATGTACATCTCATTTTTAATTTGCCTGGCTACAGCTTGTGGCCATTTGTTCTGGTGGTTTTTGTCACTAGGTTAACAAGACTTTTAGAAACTCTTACCACAAAGAATTCCCTACACGTTCCAAATGAAGTCACACCTCATCTTCTTTGATAAGTTCATTTGACTGACCTTTATGTCTTTTGCCGCAAGATGAGCTCTCACAGACATGAAAAGAAATTACTTTTGAAGGCTGGGGGAGCGAGATTAAAATGAAGAAGCTCTAGGCATACCAGAGAATGAAAGAAAAGGAAAATAAAGAAGTATGATATATGCATTGTTACAGAGAATGTTACATGAGCGTACATTTTAAAAGAATTTATGCACAAATACTTGACAAGAGAGAAGTGAAAAGGAAAGAGGAATTAGGAGAACCCAACCATTTACCCTCACAATTTTGTACTTCCTTCAACAGGAAATAAAAGATAAATAAATGCATAATGAAAAATTTGTTCTCCTAAGTGACACTCAAGTTACCTTACATGAAAATAAACAAGAAAATCTCCTCTCAAATCACACTTTTTACTTTTGTTCTTATGGAAACAACTGCATCTCAAGAGTTCCTCACTCATCCTAGCCCAGGAAGTGAAAGAACCTTAACGCCACTTAATTTTGCCAGAATTGTTAACAGTCTCAAGTATTTTTCTTCCATGCAACTTTAATGAAGATATAAAAAAGGTCATCTCTTCAGTCCCTCCTCCCTTTGCTCCTACTTAAAAATGTCCCTATCTTCTTCCTTCCTAACTCACTATTCTTTCTTCCTCATATTATTCTCCTACTTCTTTGTAGTTATGCAAGTTCCTTTTCTTCCATGAATACAGCCAAACAACAGTATTCAAGATTTGTTTATAAAGCCAACATTAATAGTTTAACTTTCAGTTCTAGTATGTTCTTAATGAATTCTAAAATAGCTTTCTTTTTGCATTCACTTTTTGAACTGGGAAGAATTTTTCGGAAGATGTACCAGAAGAAGAATCACTGAAATTGCTGTAATTACTGAACACATGTAATTTCTGTAACAGAAATACATAAAAATATGCATGGAAATACAAGAAACAGTTTATTTATGTGGACTATCCTCTACATTAATGTTCAGTATTACCCCTATATTGGTTTCTAAATGCTCCTTGATTAGCTATTCCCTGTTCACAAATTTACTTTGTTTCCCTATGCACAGGCAAATCCCCAGAGAACAATGATTATGTCTACACATGTACTGGATTTGCCTCTTTTTCAAAACACTGGAGGAGATTTTTCAAAATCCTGAAGAAAATTTAATAGAATTCCAATATGGCCCTTATTGGGCCATTAGGCTGTTCTTTCAGCCGTATGTTTTTTAAGTTTCACTTTTATATAAATAAATTTACACTAATCTAATTCTTGAAATGTCTCTATCAAAACAGTGTAATTCCCAAGATTTACAAGAGGAAAAGATTACCATAATTTTGAGTGAAAATACAATTCATGCCTTTCAGTCCATCCCTTAAAGTTACCTAGCCCAGCAATATAGTACCTAAGGAAGTGTTGTAGCTTTACAGGACTCTGTTTTTCCTATACATTCACTACAGGTTCTCCAGGTTACCTCGGTGGTGCAAATACTCCACTTCACAAATGGTTAATTTCCTATATGATCAAGAATCAAAAATATGTACTATTAAGTAGACTTATCCCCAAGCTACAAAATAAGTGCAACCTTCTTGGGTTTATAGGCTGTTCATGCTTTTCCATTTGAAAATGACCTATAAATATATACAGTATCTACCTCACCCTGCAGAGCTCTGATATTATCTGGAACATACAAAGAGGATTGTTATCTTGAACAGTAATGTGAATTTCAAACAGATTTTTCATTTTCAAAAGTAAATAGATATGCAAAAATTAAGAATTCTCCAAGGTTCAGTTCTATTCTCCAGTGGTTAAGGAAAACTTCATTTAGAAACAGGACTGATTCTTCCCCATGCAATTTGTATTTAAATATAATAGTGTTGATGAACTGATCATGTTACAGTCTGAGTATTCTAATAAACACTTATTCAGTAAGCATAAAATGCATAGTGTTTCCAAAGAAATTCCTGGATTAACACACTTATCATCCAAGCAAGAAGCCAGCACAGCAGGGTTTTCATAGCTCTTAGCTTTACATGCCAGCACACTCAGGTTTTAGGGTTGGAGCCTGAACCATCGCAAAACTGACAACAGAAAAAATAGCACAGACAAAAAAAAATGAATAAATCTGTTATACACTCAAATCAGAGACACTGTGAGTCCCAGGGATGCTACTATATTGATGAACATCACTTCTGCTACACTTGCTGTTCTGACATTTTACACATTCTGCAATAATGCCTAGTTTTTGGGATTGGTTTATAAAGTACTCCCACATGTAGGAACATAAATAATTCTACCATCATTACAATGCTAAAATCAGTATTAAACAACGGGACATTTTGAAGCAAAATATACAGAGGTCACATTCAGTAAAAATAAAAAAAAAAAAAAAAAAAAAAAGTAAACAAAGAAACTCTACTGCTGTGACTGAAGCCAAAACCTCCACTACTTAACCACCTATTCTTATCTGGTATTAGCTCCATAGCACTGGACCTCCCTCAGTTATGCCCTTTAGGATGACACAAGCCGCAATAGCTGGAGAAGTAAAGTAGCTGAACCTAGAGAAGGACATCTTCACTCAAGAACGTCCTCTAAGAATTTAACACTTCCCAGAATGAAGAAAGCTTGAAAAGAATTATGGCGGCACGAAACAGCTTTCGATGGAGTGCAGTTGGCACCGGCAATTATGTGGGCTTTAGGCCTAAAAGCAAAGCCATGCAAGCAATGCTGGAGGGAAGCAGCTCTCCAAGAGGTCATGAGCAGAAGACTATCAGCATTATAGTTGATTTCTCATGATGCAAGTACAGAGCTTTTCTGAAGCCCAGCAAAATGAAAGTACGCACAAACATGGCTTCAAGGTAACAGACAAAATTCTCCAACTTCTGACAGACCCTCCAAGTTAAAGCAACATAATTTACCTGACAAGTTGCTTGATCCAAACATTGAAATTACAGTGAATTCACACAGTATTTTTACAGGCCTCATGCTACTCCATTTACTCTTACACCTCCTCTTTTCATCTCATCCTTAGCTTCCAAAATAAATGACACAGAAATCCTACAGACAAAATCTGTATATGTACAGGGCATAGCTGGGAGGGGCTTGGTATCAGGAAGCTACAGGAGGCCTTGTGTAGGAGTGGCTCTGAACTGCCCAGGGCTGATCACAACCAGTTTCTAGCTGGCTCCAAAACTACTGTAACCTGTCACACCCCAAAACAGCACACACACTCTCCCCCAGCAGCATGCTGATCCTCTGCTTGGGTGTCTGTAAGCCAGAGGCAGCAGCCGTAGGGGCAGGCAACAACAACATGTACTTGTGGGGATGTAGAGCTTACTACAGAAGGCATGTGCATCCCCGAGGGACAGCAGCTGCGGGCAACTCACGCTGGGGCCAACACCATGAGGGATGGCCACTGAGGACAACCATGTCAGAGGAAAACCTGAAGCAGCCCTGTGTCATAGGGGAAAACTATTAATAAGCAAAGAGCCACAGGAAAAAAATGAGCAAGCGAAACACAGCAGAAGAGATCACTACGAAGCAAGAACTGATGGACAGAAATGATAACACAAATGACCCCGACTAGGCTGCCCACGGCCTGTTGGAGGGACTGGGATGAACCCAGCAGAATGCACAGGGACAGGAGGTGAAGCTAGGGCTGGGGGATTATAGTTATTTAGATGCCCTCCTGTCTTCGGCAGGTGGAAGTGTTTATGTAAGAGTTAGATTATGTAGTTCCTTCAATACCCAAATCCAATAGCAAAATTCTTAACAGTCTATAAATAAAGTAAAAAATCACCAAGACAAGGCCGTTTTGCCCATGACACCTTAGCAGATAAGTAGACCAATGCCATTTACTCTGGCTTCTGTTAAGAGATGAAAGCACTAGATCAGAACATGCAACATACAAGGGCACCTAAGCATTTGACTTTGTAACTATAAGAAAAACTACACTAGTAAAGGAGCAATAGTAACCCTTTTAAAAATCCTATCAGTCCATAATCCATTCTTCTACTAACTCTAAATCTCTATGCAGTAACAGATTTGAAGATGTGGTTGACTTAACAACAGGAAGCAATCCCTCTATGCAAGATGGTTCACCTGACTTCAAATACTTTTATGCATTAGAGACAGAACACTTCAAAGAGAAAGAAAGTCCAATAATGGTTCAAACTGAGAACACTATCTGAAGCCAATATACAAAAAAAGAAAAAAAGGTGGGAAAAGTACAATTTGTAGAGTTATGTCCCGAGAATCAGACCTCAGAGAAATAGTTACTTTTTGTCTTATCATATTATAGAGAATTTCATAATCCTGTCTAAAACTATTTTCAGTTACCATCACATAACTGTTCTATTTATTTGGAGAAATGTCAGATCAAAGTAACTGATTTATGCATGGAAAGGTATTTTAGATTGCTGATGAAGGAACTGTTGGCAAAGTGACCTAACTATTCAGCCTGGTTTCTTGGTTTTGTTTAAGTAATTCATTATTTCATTTTCAGAGATAAGAACCAGTCTATGCCATTATAATAACAAGTGCCTTGTGAGGTGGAGCATTTGACAGGAAATTACAAATTACAGTATAGTCAAGTTGCATGCATTCCATACAGAACTACAAAGCACAACTCGACATCGTATATACAAATCCTAGATACTAAGTGACTCAGGGCATAAAGATTTGTTTGTTGTTTTAGCTTTTTCTCTATTTCACCATAGTACACTGCAAATTCTCATGGTAAAACATATAAAGTATAATATTCATGTTCGCAATTTATTCATTGCCTTTTTTGCAACTGAAATTCTCAAACCTGTGTTTGTAATTACTTCCAGCATTTCCACCTGCTTCCATTGTCAGCTGCCCTTACATTACGCCTATTAAGCATTAACAAAAGAGCCTCTAGTATCCCCCCGGGGCCTTTGTCTCCCACTGTTCTGTGCCTGTTCCAAACGACCTTGCTGTAATGCAACCAGAGATACACAATGATGTCTTTTGCCCAGGCCCAGCTGGCTTCCTCTTGACTCCTTTCTCTGTGCATACACAATGCTGAAAGAATGAAAATTTTTGTGCAAAAACTTGACAGATTTTCACAGATAACAAAACTATTTACATAGAAACTGTCACACAATACTGAACATACAAATATTTCCTTTGTAATTTTTTTTTTTTTTTTTAAATCTGGAAAGAGAAACACTTCAAAGATGAAAGAATTTTTAATGTCAAACCATCAATTATTTTAATTCTGCAATGAAAATATATTACTGCAGCTTTGTATTAGAAATACTATTTACTAAATGTCTGCATTAAAAAGATTTTGGAGTCAACTACATGTATGCCATTTATCTACTTTTTCAAGATTTGTCTTTTTCAAATTCTGAAAAGGTTTTGCTTAGCCTACCCTTTCAATGACTCAAAACAAGGAACCAAGCATTTATTCAGAGAAATTATTTAAGAAAAAGAAGAACATTCCCTCAAGGAAAAACACAGGTCTTCATAACGTATTTGAGATTTTGTCCTTCTCTTCTATACAAACTATCCATTTGGCACATGAAAAGTTTTTGAGCCTATATTCTTATCATAGCGCCTTAAAAATTTCCTGCATCAAAAAAATCATTGCTATGCCACACAAACCATGGAACAGAGTGTAACTTTCACCAATCAGGACTGATTAGTCCAGCTCTTCTGAAAAAAGTACACAGCAGTGATAAACAATTGGCTTGTCAAATACAAGAGCCTTGAGAAAAACATGGTTATATTTAATTTTTAATATCACAAAACCATTAAGAATAAAAAAGCCAAAGTTCTGTATTTCAGCAAATTCTACAGGCAACTCAGGAAGCGTGCAAAACCATTCAACCAAAGTATGGCAGTAGTGAGCAGTCCAGGCACTGGCAGCTAACACATTAAGTTTTCATGTTCTACCATGCATGAGCAGCCCTCTTCTCATATAGGGGCAGCGGCAAAGCAATTGAGGCCTAAAGCACTTTGGCTAGATTTAGTGACAAGTACCTGGAAGCTGTGTAAGAGACTAAAAAACAAAGCAAAACAAAAGAAAGAACAATCCCAGTCTTCCCTTCTATTTTTTTTTTATTTTTACTCTGCCTTCCTTTCTCTTTAGCAATACAAGTTTAATAATATTCAGCAATACTTAATGGAACAAGTGAAAACAAAGACTTGAAAGATTTGGATGCACTGAGGTTTTCACTGCTCTTTAAGGCAAGTAAATGTGAAATCCCATAGCATTCTGATGCAACTCCCTTAAGATGCCTGATCTCAGTTAACAATGAAAAAAAACCCCAACAAACCATAAGCCAAAACACAGACAGCAACTGCCACAGGTTAAAAAAGACTTCAAAAATAAAACATGAAACGTATCTCATATCTTTATAAACCAAATCTATTCATAATCGGCAAGACTGTATTCCAGTAAGAAACACCTTTAACATGAATAATAAAATTAAATAATTCACACAAATTTTACAGTTCTAGTTTACAGATTTTACAAGAGAGGTAAATTAAGTTATAACACCTAGATATTCACCAGAGAGTAAAGGTAAATAACTCAGAAAACCTACTGTGCTTCAAGCACTTATACCCATTGTAAGACAGTAAAATAGCAAAAGCTAGTCCCAGATTCCCTTAGTAACAAGGAATTATATCTGAAAATGAAGCATAGAGAGAAGCAAACCTGGAAATGAGAAGCAGTAATACCAGAACAGCAGGCCGAAGCTAATCACAAATTACAAAGCAAATATCAATTACCATTACTGAAGGTACTACAAAAAGAAGCTCTGTAACTAATCCCCCAAAATACTGAAGAGCATCACTTTTGAGTCTGCTTCCCAACATGTGTACTGGGGCCACAAGCCACACATCTTTGTCTACAGGAGCCTGAGTTTATTGCTGTCAAAAATAAAAAGTAAAACAAAAAACAAAAAACAAAAAACAAAACAAAACAAAACAACAAAACAAAAAAAAAAAACAACACAAAATCAACCAATCAAACAAAACCCCACAAAAAAAAACAAAAACAAAAACGCAAAAAAAAGAGAAACAACCCACACACCAAAAAACCCCAAAGATTACGTTATTAAAATTTCCATTAGACTGCCTTTTCAGAGAAACTTGTAAAAATATGCAAGTTTCTGTATTATTTCTTATAATGATTATTATAAGCCATCACCTGGAAGCTAAGGGCTTTACCACAAAATCTTCATGTAAGTCAAATATATGCTGAGGTTTTGTTTGGTTTTCGCCTTTCTTTCAAATTGCATGAGCACGCTAAATTGGTTTTTAATCTTAAAAAATAGTTTAGGCTGCAGGACAGATCACAAGGTGCCATTTGAAGTGTTCTGTAAGCTAGAAATCAGCAGTGTACTTTGAAAAGAAGTCAGTACTATTTATACAAGACTGGGAAGAAAATAACATAGTTCTCTGAAAGAAGCAGAAGGGGCCAAGAAGAATAATAATTCAGTTGTATCAATGGCAGCATGCCAGTCAGTCACTGAGTAAGGAGGTTACTTCATCGACCGATCTGTTATTAAACTGAGGATTTTATATTCAAAAAGAAAAATCAAAGTAAACTCACTAAACAGACATAAAATGGTTTAAAATACAGCTGGGATAACCAGAACACATTTGGACTAAACAGTGAAGTCTGAAGAGTGTATTTTAACACAACACAGATGAGGTTACAATGGTGTCTTGTCACTTTGGTTAAGACAGAAATAGAAACAAAAAGAATGAAAATAATTTTAACAATGTGAAATATGAGCTTACTCCTCAAAATGAGATAACAGGGTTTAATTGAGGGACAAAGTCGACAAAGCAAAAGCAACAGCGCTGGGCGTGTGACCATAGCCAGAGGCACACTGATTGTCATTTGTTACAGGTTTATATGCTTTCACTATTGCATTAGTCATATACATATTCATAATTCCCTGCGTATAGGCAGGGAATATTATAACTAGCTTCAGAAATTTATTATCATAAGTCTCCTCCTCTTGGCGTCTGCGCACTGCTCTCTGGTGATTGTGGGCCGGGGTCTTGAGGGCAAAGTAAGCAGTCTTCCTCACGTGGGCAGGGGTCTTCAAGATGAAGTAAGCAGTCTTCCTCACGGTGTACTTTTTACCTTTGGCACAGTTGGATGCCCCAGGAATCACAAAATTAGCTGAAACCAGCCATATCTATAATTCTTTCAGATAGTTGACAAAGCCTTAGAGCAGTGTGACTTTCCTGCAAAATTTGTTGCAGGATGGGCAAACAAGGAGTATCCAAAGCCAGCAGATATTTGGGAGACACTGTCTCCAAACCAACTGATAAGTAGAGGGATGGTGTGAAATAACTCATTCATGTTTAATGGGGGCACTAAATCCTGATATCTCACCACAGACTTAAAACACAAACACTGTTCTCTATCTTCAATCTAAGTTAAGCTAAAGGTACTTTAGAAGGATGGTGTGAAATTAGCGGGGCCACTAAATTCCACAGACTTACAACACATACATTGTTCTCCATCTTCAACCTAAGCTAAGCTAAGCTAAAAGTACTTTAACCCTGTGTTTTCCAGGCACTAGCTTTTCTCATATCATGCCTCCCCCTTATAAATTCTTTTGCTATGTGACTCCGCTTTACTCAAGAGTTCTAGCCATTTCCAACTTATTGTCTAATCTTGTGTCTTAACGAGCGTTGTTTCTGTTATTGCAAACTCATACAGTTATATTCACATAGCAACACTTACGATTTGCGAAAGCCAATACATTTATGTGTTTACCACAACAATGATAAAAAACAAAAGAGGAAAAGCCTTTAAAGGAGAAAAAGGGAAAAAAGCATAAATTGTCAAACAAGATAGGAGAACAAAACACAGAGAGACAAGTTTTATGCTCTTGACTATGAAAAATATGTACTAAAGAAAAAAATGTTATGTGCAGTAGAAGTGAAAATGAGATCTATGATTCCCCAAAAATATCAAAAGAGCAACTTGGAAGAGATAAACACCACACCCTGAACAGAATTTAGGCACACCAAAAAAATAAGTTTTTTTAAAGGACTCAAGTGAAATCATCTGGAGACTTCTAATTCACTGTCCAAGAAACCTGGACAGGCACATCTTATACTGAAACCAATACTAGAAAGTACTTTAAGGTCTTGTAGGAATGCTGGGTGGAACTTTAGTACAGTTTAAACATGCTCTTAATTTAAATATCTACATGTCAGCTGCCTATGTAAGCACTCATTCTTGACAGCTAAAATCCAAGCAATTCAGTCAGTGAACCCAGAGAACTACTGAGCTAGTCACATGTAGGTCTGTATTTTACGATGATGCACATAGGTGTCCAAAAAATGGGAGGGACAGCAGAGACAGAGTCAGCCAGACAGCTGGTCCTCACTGAAATTCTGCAACTTTTCACTGCCACAAGGATATCACTTCAGGAGTTTAGTGAGAATGTAAATTGTTCTTTTTCAAATCACCCATTCAGGGTTTGTTGAGAAAGCTGGGTTTATGAGCTGTCCTTATACTTGTTTTAAAGCTACATCACCCCAGACTAATTCTACTATGAAGACAAAGGTTTAAAATAAAACAGTACCTTAGCAACTTGGTTAAAAGAGATTTAGTCAAGAAACAAGGCAACCCAATATGCATTTTACTTTTGAGCTGCTAAAAGTAACATGTTTACAAGTTACGCCTCTTTTGCTAGTTTATTATTAAAAATTCAAAGGCGTATCACAGAATCACAAAATGACTGGAAGCTGGGCATCACGTCAACCAGGCCAGGCACCCTCTTCAATCATAGAATAGTTAGGGTTGGAAAGGACTTTAAGATCATCTAGTTCCAACCCCCTGCAGGGGGACACTGGCAGGAACACACTGCGCTAAACCGTATCACCCAAGACTCCATCCAGCCTGGCCCTGAACACTGCCAGGGATGGGCCAATCAAGGCAGATGGCCTCTTCAATCAAGGCCACATAGAACTAGTTGCTCAGGATCATGTCCAGTCAGCCTCTGAATATCCCCAAAGTGAGAGACTACACCACCTCTCTGAGTAAGCTGTACCACTGTTCAGTCACAAAAAAATTGTTTCCTGCTCAGAAGAAACCTCCCATGTTTCAGCTTGTGACCTAAATATTGAATATTGCCTCTCCTTCCAAACATGTACAAACATGCCTGCAGTAATTTTCTCTATCCAGGCATTTAGTCAGTTTTCAGAACTTCAAAACAGAAGATGGATGATCTTCTGAGATCATCTTGAGTTCCAAGATCACTGCTCTTCTACATGTTGCACCCAGTCACTCAAAAGTCTGTGTTGTTCTCTCCAGCATATTTCTCAACCCAAGCGATAAGTACATTTCTACATGGCTGCTAGTGAGAGAAATCTTTACAAGAAGTTCCTCTAGGAATAGGCATCCTACAATGGAAATTTCATAGAAAATCTCAGAATGAGGAGTAAAGGAAGACAGAGGTAATATGACAGAAAGATGTTCACAATCATTCAAATGAAGTCTTTAACAAAGACAGCCTCATGACCAACTTAAGACAGTCCAAAAAGTCACTCCAATGAAACAAGCGGTCTTATGAGTTTCTGTCATGGGTTCAGCAGTAGCAGTCATTTTTTTCTCCTTCTTAGTGGCTGGTGCAGCACTGTGTTTCTAACTTTC